>JANIJG010001760.1:0-53603 GCA_024611175.1 Megaceryle torquata | reverse complement strand
CGGCACGGCACGGCACGGCACGGCACGGCACGGCACGGCACGGCACGGCACGTGTCGGGCGGAGCGCGGTGGCGGGGCCGGGGCGCGGCGCGGCGGCGGCGGGCGGCTCTGCGTCTCCGGCGGTGCTAGGTACGAGCCGGGCGGGGGCTGGGGGGAGGCGGGTCCCGGCGCTTGCCCCTACGCTAACCCGGCCTCAGTAGCCCACCGGCTCCGCGGACACGCGTAGCGGGCGCCGCTGCCCCGCAGAGCCCAGGCAGCCCGCCTGACCGCCTGGCCCCGTGTGAGGGGCGCGGCGTGCACGGGGCACTCCCGTGCTCCACGGGGCACGGCACGGCGCGGGTCGCTGCACGGTGCGAAGTGCTGCGCCATGCGTGGCACGGTGCAAAGCGCTGCATGGTGCATGGCGTGGTGCAGGGCGATGCATGGCATGGCATGGTGCAGGGCGATGCATGGCATGGGGCACGGGACATGGCACGGCACGCAGCACCGTCCCGGGCACAGAGCTGTGCCTAGTGCTGGGCGCAGCACGCCCGGTGTGATCCCGTGCACTGCACCGTACAGGTGGCACGGCACGGTACATGGTGCAGTGCATCCCCGGGTGCCTACGTCCCTTCTCTCCCTTGGCTGTATGTGTGTGTCTGTCTGTCAGAAATGTCCGTATGTCCAGTGGAAGGGTGTCTCCTTGTCACTGACTGGTGCTGGCACTTCATTCTGGAGGAGGCTTTGTTCCCATGTGTTCCTATATGTGTTGTGTGGCTCCATCCCATCCAGTACCTCTGTGAGGAGCCTGTGAAGTGGGAATCGGGGAACAGAGCAGGTGCTTCAGCAGTGAATGGCTGTAGTGTTTTATCCAGGTTTATCCAGTTTGATAGGGTGTAGGATTCACTGAAATATTTAAGCCTTATAAACTTCTGTATTCTTAGTTTCAGCATAGCCATGTGGCAGAAAGATCCACAGGTTAAACCCTTCATGCCTGAAAACTTTCCATGTGTACTGTCTTATGTGTTGCCTTTTCCTTCTGGTGTGTGTGTGTCTCTGTTCCTCTGCCATGGCAGGGAAGAAGTGGGGGCTGCACAGCCCACTCCTGTTTTATTCAGCTTGGAGGCTGTGACTATCACAGCAGCATGCCATCTGAATGCTTTGGTGTACGCAGCAGCACCCCTTCTGCTCCTCTCCTCCATGGACAGGCTTGTCAGTATGTCTTCCTAGGAAAATATTCCCAGGCCTCTAATCTTTCTCCTTTTGAACTCTTCCCATCTGTGTCTACCAGCCAGAGGCTCTTCTCTATTGCTGAACCAGCTTTGCTCCTATGGTTTTATCACTATCTTAATATCCGCTCCTTGTCTAGACACTCCACGGCTAAATTACTCTCAGCCTGATGACCAGGGGATTAGGGAGAAGCTCAGGAGATGGATGCGGGGCCTGATGGCAGCCTCCATGCAGCCCTTTGCTTGCGGAGCTGGGGCAGGCTGCTGTAACCCTCCTGGCTCTACTGCAAAGAGGCAGCATGAACTGCTTGCCTCTGACCTTCAAAGGTGTGCCGGATGCATTTTTCTCAGCAAAACGGGAAAGCTCTTGCACTGGCACTGTGAAGCAGCCTTTAGGGATATGGGGGAGTCCCTGTTAGCAATGTGTGGGAGATGCTGTAGCTGGCAGCATTGCAAGGGCATGGCTGCTTGCTTTCCTTCAGCATTCGGTTAGCCTGGATGGTTGGTCTGAGTATGGTAATTTAGCAAGCTGGTTCTGTTTACTAAGGTACTGTCAGGGAGAGCCAGGAGGTGTCAGTACACCCAGGTCGGCAGGCTGTGGATTTTTCTAGCCTTCCTTCAAGTCTGGCCTGCTGTCATGACACTTGGATAACTGAAAATTGCTTCTAGCTGAAATGCTGAATCACGTACTCCCGACAACCAGGAGATACAGTAGGATGAAGGTATCATTCATTCAGTTTTCATTACTGCTTTTTGGTTTTTTAGTCTTTCTTTCCCTTTTTGTTTTGTGTTCTTGTTATGGCAGCCTAGGCAGTAATGCCAGCAGGCTGGGCACTTCTGCATGATGTTCATTATCAGAATTCTCCCAGATATTAATTTTAAATCTCTCTTTTACATTTTATCATGTTTCTAGGTCTCTTTGTGCAGGGCTGCTTGGAAAAAATAAAATTTGGAATCGTGTTTTACACCCTTGAGATCTTTCCAGACTGCTGCCTTGTCCCCTCCCTACGTTAGTCATCCCATATTATGTTAGACAAATTTAGCTCCTAACCTTTCCTTATAAATCAATCCCTCTGGCCAACTGGCAATTTTTTGTTGGTCTTCTCTGAACTCTGTTGTCTATAATAGAAAAGCCAGGCCAGATTTGTGTAGGTGTCCATCCATCCTTTCTCCCAGAGGTTGCACAGAGTAAGGGGGGCAAGTGGCCTCTAGCGGCTGGCCATCAATTAATGTACCAAAGGGAGCACCAGTGCTCCCAGGCCATGAAAGCAGGAGACCCATTAGGGTTAGGAGTGGAAAACATGCCTCACACCTTCGCCTCTCTCTTGGCCCCAAAGCAGCAGGTCCCCAGCAGCTCTGCCCCCAGGCTCCACCAGCTCGGGGTGCCCACCCATTGCATACTGCATTCACAGGGTGATGAGCAGGGGATTGATGAAACCCTGTGGGTACCTCACAGTCCCTCTGAAATTTCAAAGTAAGTCCCAAGGACTCTCTTACTTTACTGCTAGTACAACTGTCTCGCTTTCAGTTGTTCAGCAGTGTCATTAGAGTGACATATTTTCAGTGTATTTCAAAATACACTGCTGCAATGTGTGAAGAAAGACTATGTGCTGGATTTTCCCTTCCTTTTAACTTCATTTAGACAGTCAGGCTGTACTTTTAAACTCAGTGTAACATCTTGCAGAGCTGAAGCTGGCAAAGTTCATTGCACCCAGTAGTTCTCCTGGCTGTGTGGAGTGCGAATGCCCCTGCAAGCCTCTGCCTAGCTCCAGACAAACCTGAGCTCGACTTGAAACAAAGCACATTGTTTCACAACATTGCTGGTCGTTCAGTTTGTTTTGGAGGCCCCACAAGGCATGTTAGTGGCACAGAGGTGGAGCTGAACATTATAATTTTTTTGACAAATTACCTTTACCATGTTGCTAGTTTTTAGGGATTCTGCCATGCCAGGAGGTTCCATGCAAAGCCTCATCGTCATCTTATTCCCTGAAGTAGTGGTGCTTGCAATACATTTGTACAGGCAGTCTGTAGCTCTGGACGTTACGTTCCTTACAAATCCCCAGTCCTTTCTTTAGCAGTCACAACGTTGTGGCCCTGCAGGACTGCAGAGCCAGGTTCCTCTGCCAGCTCTTCCCACTGGAATAGAGTTCTCTGCCTTTAGTTTCAAATGTGCTGCTGTTTGCTTTCATGGGGTGGTAACACTCTTCCTGAGTAAAGTGTGAAATAAAAGCCAGGTATTACCCTTTTCTCTATCGTATCTCCTACTAAAAAGCAGCTCAGTCTCTGCTTACAGATGATTTCCAGACCTTTCTCCTTTTTCCTGCTTTCTCTCTCAGAACCCTTTTGCTCTATCTTTCTTGGAAAACAGAGTCTGAAGTTGAAGATTACAGCTTAAGATCTACAGAGTGGGTTTGGTATTATCTTTCATTCTTTTCTGTCCTATTCCTTATGGCTTGGTCTCTGCATTTGCTTTTTAGGCATCTGTCTTAGCAGCATATTTATCTTGAGCTGTACAAGTCTCATTGAGGGATTCAGTTACTGAAGAGTCCAGTGAGGTATGTTTGAGGGGTTTCTTCCATTAAGTTTTGCCTTGTTTCTGGTAGTTAGGAGGGTAGACCAAGGGAGCGTGCTTCGTCAGTGGTCCGATTAGCTCCTCAAAAACTTGCCTTACAGGTGTCCCTGGAATTTTTCATTTGAGTAAGCTATTTTTTGTTTTGTTTTGAATAAGCCCTTCAGGTAGGTAAAGTAAGCAGAGACTCTAATAGCATCTTCTGGAGATCGTCAAAGATAGAAGTGCCCTTACTGGTGTCACCTTTAGACCATCTGGTTTTGTGGCCTGTCTCAAAACAGTGGCCCATACTAGGTACTTCAGATGATATAGTAAGAAACCACTCATCAGGTTGCTGGGATATAACCTATAATACTTCTTCCAAAGCTTTCATAGCTGGAGAATAGCTTGTCCTGACAGCTGGGTTTAACTTCTCTTAATTTTGTCATAATTATGACAACTTGTTACCCAAAAAGATGGCCAAGCTATCCTCTGACTTTGCAATTTTTAACTCCTTGATGACATCACTGAAAAAATGTTTTCTTTGCCAGTGTTGAATTCATATGTATTCTACCCTTGTAGTTTTAATGAATGTCCTTTTTTCTTGTGCTGTGAGGTGAGAACACTTTGCCTATCCCTGTGTCCAAAGCACTGTGCATGTGCTTACATCTTTTTTCCTTCTCTGTATGAGTTCAGATGAGTCTTTGGAGGTCACTGTCTTCCCAGTGCCCATCTCTGTGCCATCTCCAGTTCTTCCTTGGGTGTAGCTCATGCTGAGCTCAGCCTGTGCTGTTGCTGTAGATGATATGACTACTGCTGTTTCCATGTTGGTCTCCATCCCACTCCTTGTCAACCATGGCAGCTCACTGCCTTCTTCACTTGCAGTTGCATATTGAGCAGAGCCCTCCCTCAGGCTGCCTGCAGGGTCTTCTGCATCCCTCAGCCCCACCAGTGCAGACAGAGTACCAATCTGCAGTCTGAAATTTGACCTCTTTCCCTGTAACATGTGGTGTTTCGTGTTTTGTGCCTGAATGCTGAACTGTTTGTCCTTGTGCCATCTCTCTGGCCTGCGCAGATCTCTCTGGGATTCCTTCTGGCTGTTTTGGGGTCTGCCCAGTTAAAGCTGGGTGGCACAGGACCTCTCTGCTGCCTGTTCCTGGCATGCCCTCCCAGCACCTGATCTCTCCAACTTTATCCTTCCCTGGTGGTCAGTCACGCCCCAGCTTTGCACAGATGTGCTGGTGGAGTGGTGGCTGATCAGGAAGCCTTTCCATCACTCACAGAGCCCATGCAGGAGCTATGCACAACTACTGTCTTGGTTGGCCCCTGCACCCTCCACAAAGCAGGTCGTTTGGAGGAGTACAGGCTCCCACCTTGAAGTGTTGGAGCAAGTGCACAAAGCAGTGTGGGCTGGGCCGCTCTACCAGCTCACTGCAGTGTGACAGGGGAAAGGCCTGTCTAGGTGATGCTGGGAAGGCTCCCCAGGGCCGATGAGGTGACCTCTCTGGGCTACGAGCCAGGGGGGTTGAGGGCAGTGGCCAGCAGTCTCCCACGACATTCCCTTGTCCTGCCCTCTCTCCACAGGTTATGCCACTCTCCAGGTTTGCTGGGTGCCTGCCGGTGAAAGAGAAGGGTTGATATTTTGCTCAGGCCCTTAGGTCCTGAACCAAAATGGCAGCTGGAGAGTCCCCTCCCATAGGAGATGTCTTCATCGACCTGCAGCAGGTGAGGTGGGGATCCAGCAGCAGTGGGGCCATCTCTTCCCTGGTGACCATGCTCCTGCCAGGCCGAATGCAGGACCCATGTCCTGGCAGCCCGCTGCAGTAGGAGACACAGCTTCTGTTCATTGGGGACAGGTCTGCATGAAGGTTGCCCCAGGGCTGCCCACAAGCTCACACCCATATCCACTTTCCATGCAGACAGCAATGGTCCATTGTGGTCCAGAAAAGGCCAGAGATTGCTCCATGAATTTCCTGTGCCTTCACATGCTGTTGGGTGGGGTAGGCAAGTGGCAGGAGAAGCTGGGCAGCTTGCAATTAGACTCGAGTTGGGAGACCCATGCTAAGGTGAGAGGAGAAGCAGTCTCACCCATAGATACCAAGCCACTTCCAGGGCACAGCTGAGAACAGCTGGGGTAGGTGGGGAGAGGCACAACTCGGCTAAAGTCGCCTTGCTCCCTCTTTCTGCCCAGTACAGACAGATTCATCACAGTTGGGCCTTCTCCTGTTTCCATGGAAACACGGGAGTCCACAACAGCTCCATACTGGCATTTCGGCTATATTGACGGAAACATTTACCAGCTGCAGCTGCTCAGGAGGCAGAAAGGACAGGAGTCACCTGGTGATGCTCTTCTTGGAGTGACTCCACTAGCAAAAATGCCCTTAGCCTGAAACAGGAGGAAAATGGGCAGAGAAGCCTGAAGAAAGCATGTCAAGGGGAATAAGGGGTCCCTAGGAGTGCAGAAGGGAGATGAGAAGGCACAGGGTGGTCACTGGCCATCCCAGCTCACCAGAGCAGGGATGCTGTTTCCCAGGGTCAAATACAGAGGAGGTCTAAGGAAAGGAAGGCCAGAGGGCAGCAGTTAGATGTGAAGAGGGATAAATTCCAGCAAAACAAAAGATACCCTTCTCCTCTAGTAGGAAAGATGGGCACTGACACAGTCCCTTGCTACCTGCTGCTCAAGGGAGGTTTGCAAGACTGCTAAGGTATCTCTGCAGAGTGCGGCTTGGAGGCTTGCGATATGTTCTGGCTCTTGGATTTGAGTGGAGCTATGCCTCTAAGTGAGAAACTGTGCCCTGGACCTGTCAAGTGAAGCCTGCTGCTCCTCAGCAAGCCCAGGACCTTCTGCAGGGCAGGAGGATCCAGAGGGCTGTAGGGGTCTGCAGGGTTTAATTCTTGTTTGGCGATTTCTGTGCAGGGCAGAGATCGCAGAGAGAAAGCCTATCCTGGTGCCGAGGACGATGAGGACTTGGATAAGACTTTGTCAATCAAGAGATTTGGGGACCTAATAAGCAAGTCAGCATCAAGCAATCTGGAGAAGCAAAGGCGCAGCTACAGTGAGAGAGATTTTGAATGTATGTGGGTTTGAATTGTACCAACTTCCACCCTCGCCACCAGCCCTTGTTCAGCCCCCCATGCTCTGCAGCCTTATGCAGAGACTGCGCAGGTGATGTTAACCTGCTATTCACTTCCTTCCTTCAGAGTGTTCCTAAAGTGCTACATATGCCCAGTTTAGCACCAGTGTGCACAGCCTTTTTCCGGTCTGTTCCCTGTTTTTCCTGTCCCTGCAGGTGTAGCTACTGCCCAGCCCATGTGGCAACAGAGCTCAGCCCGGAGTGTTTACTCACCTCCTCAACCAGCATTGGGGGCCTCTGCCACCACTTCCCCCACGTTCAAATTTCCAATTTGAAACTATTTTTCTTCCATATGGCTGCAAATAAACATTCAAATATGGCCAGAAGCCAGGCTGTCCTCCCCAGTCCGAAAGCAGATGGCTCCAGTCAGACATGCCTATGTATTTCTAAATAGCAACCATGAAACCGTCAGGCTTATCTGCTCAAAGAAAGGGCTGCAAAATAAAAGTGGGGTGTGAATTTAAAATGCTGTAGCTATCTCACCTGAACTCTTCTGATCAGCATATTTATTCCTCTAACTGCCCTTCTGTGATGAAGGCAACCAGTCTGCCCAAACTCACATTGGATCTAAAATGAGAATGTGCCCACAAGAGTGGCTATAAGCTATTGCTTGGTGTAGGTGGGTCACATTAGCTTGTAGTAACAGCAGTGAAGGGAAGGAGGAAGAGGCCCCTGTCCAGCAGCTTGCTTGTGTGGCAGATATGTAGCAATGTTTGGGAGAGTTTCCCACTGTATGGCTCTCCACAGTCAGGTACTGCTTATTTTCCAGCTTAGCTTTGATGGGAACATGTTCCAAGTACGTCACCAGGCTGTTTTATGCTTGGCCACTGATTTCCAATGGCTGTTGTAAAAGTTTGCTGCTAGAAATCTATTCCTGTAGTGCAACCTAGCTGCTACTCTCTGCTTGTGTCATTTCTCTACAGAGATTTCATTCAAATTACACTTCCCACCCAAACACAGAGTCACTCGTGCACACAGTTGCAAGGTGCTAATAGCTTTGCTGTGGGTTGAATACCTGTCTGTCCTGTGCCTGTAGGACTTACCTGCTCAGAAGCTCTGCCTGTGTGTACAGATGTGTGGGTTGGCTTGGAGAAAACGGACAATCTGCTTGAGCATGCATGGCAGAAGCTTCTTTGAAAATTTGACTAGACAATTGTACTTCGGGGTTCTTTATTTTTTTTTCTTCTTAATAGGAAAGTCCTTCTTTCTTTGGCAGAATCAAGCTTGTTTTCCCCTGAGCTCCTTATATATCCCTGTTGTCTAGGGCTATGTCAACCCTGGTTGTCAGAAGTTTTATGCAGTTTGTATTCATAAAGTTGGAAGATCCGTTTAGGTCATTAAACTTTGAAAGATAATGCACCATCCCATGGGGGTGAATGCTCTCTGGTTTTTGACGTGTTTCCTGCCCTATTCGAACCCAGGAATTCCTAATATGTAGGCTCTTCCTTTTGTGTTCCTTATCCAAATTACTTTTCATATCCATTGTTATCAATGGATATGAAAGTTTACTGAGAGATGTAATCAAAAGATCTACGACACTGGTTTGTCAATAACTTTCCATACAGTCAGGCAATGCAAGGAAGGAAGCAGGGAAGGAGGGCAGGGGCTTGACACACAGGAGCTGCAGCAGAACAGGGAGGAAGAAGAAAGAGGCATGAAGCCTTTTATACTGGGAAGAGGTATGTTTTTTCCACCTCCAGGCCACCTTTGTGGAGACATGATCAGTTGACACAAGGAGGGCTGAGTGCAGGGGTGAAAAGTGGTGTTCCTGTCTTCTGTGCCAGCTCAGCCACTTACTATCACTGCCCGTCCCTGCACCTCAAGGCTTCATTTCTCTTCTGATCCATAAAGTAAAGTTTTCTGTCTTGGGCTGATGTGAACAAGCCAGAAGGAAAAGATGGGCTGCCTTACCAGCAGCTTTGTGCTGTAGAAGGAGCATCTTGTGCACAGTTGGGGCCATCCTTGCTTCTTCTTACATTAGAAATTCACGTCTGTCCTATCTGTGGCACGCAGAGAAGTGCTTCAGGAGCGCAGCAGCAGGACAGGAGGGTCTTTCTGCCAAAACCTGCAAGTCAAATAGGGTACACCTAGTTAAGTCAAAGAAAAGAACACTTTGGAGGAAAAAGTGTCTCTAAAAGGCCCAAACTCTTTCCAATTTGCAGATGTCTGACTGTTTCCAGTCTCCTCTAATCTTGCCATAAGACTCTCCCGCTGAACCAGGGGTGTGTGTGAAATATCCCTGCTGTTCCCAAGGGGGGAAACAAGGGAGAAAAGACTTGAGAAACCAAAGGAAAGGAAACATGACAGCAGAACAATGAACCTGCCTGGCTCTCCCAGGGAGCAGGTTATAGCTTCCATTGAAAATGTCCTTTGAAGGTAGTTTTCACTATAAACAGATTTTGCTGCCATGTCACAGGAAAGCTGGGAAGGAACCAAATCAAAACAGACTGGAAACAATTCCTCAGGAAGAGCTGCTGAGCAAAGCCCCCTTGCAAAGTGGCTGGTGCCCCCATAGTTTCAGCTGCTCCTGGTGGAGCCCCAGGATCTGTGCATCCTACAGACTGTCTATGGGAGGCTTTGTGCCTGCAGATAAACCTGGCAGAAAAACCTTTCCTCTCTCTGGCAGGGATATGATGAGCTTACCCTGTTCCATGCCTGGTGCATTATCGTTGGTTTTGAGTGAAGGCTCAGAAATGCCATTAATTTCTTCTCACTCTGTAATTCCCACGGCACCCAGGTCAAGCCTGTATGAATTTCTCTTTGTAGATTAAAGGAAAGTCCTTCTGCCCTGTTTTTTACCCTGGTTTTTAAAAGACAGACTTATAATTGAACCTGCATTTCAGAGGCTGGTAGACACAAGCCTTCACAGTACCTGGCGTGTGGACTTAGGTTGTATCTGCACTAAAAGGCTTGGGCTGTGGGTATGCTGGAGGGACTTTCTGTCAAAGCCTGGGGGATAAATACGGCACATCTGTTTCATTTAAAGGACACTATGCAGGCAAGAAATGATAGAATAATTTAGGTTGGAAATGATCTTCAAGATCATCAAATTCAACCATTATTCTAGCAGTAAGTCCACCACTAAGCCATGTCCCTAGAATGTTTGTAAATGGCCTGTATCATGCTTGCTTGAGAATGCAAGAAACATTTCCCTGTGTTTGGGAATGGGATTGTGCTTCTGGTAGGTACCACAGCTCTGCATAGCCATGCGATTGGCTTTCAGCAGCACTGGGAGAGGAGTCCTGCCTTCCCCAGGGAAGTGGAGCTGCACTGGGGTGGTTTGACACTGTGTGAGGGCTGCCTCCCCAGCCAGCCCAGGCTGGACACAGCCTGCCACATCACTGAAAGAGCTTTGCTATGTCCCTGCGGGCTGGTGGCTCTCCTTGCCCTTCCTGGCCCTTGATCTCCAGACCATGCTGTTTCCTGGAGGGGCGCCTGGCAGGTTCCTTCCAGCCTCTTCCTGCCCCTGACTCTCTTTTTCTCTCTCAGTCCACCGCCAAACCTCGCACCACATCCATCATCCCCTTTCCACTCACCTCCCTTCTGCCCTCAAGTTCCAAAAGAGACCCCCTCACGCTAGCAGGAGGAAAAAAAGGAGGAGAAAAAAGAAGAAAACCTCAGTACCCCCCTCAGAGGTCACCCCCACCATCCAGGAAGAGGACGAGGAGGGGGGAGAAGAGGAGGAAGAAGAGGAAGAAGAAGAGGAAGAAGGAGAATCTGAGGCAGAGGAGGCCCAGGAGAAAGAGATCTCTGCAGAGTCTGAAGGCGAAGCTCGTGGGAAGGACACATCCTCTAAGCTGGAGCCCCCAAACAAACCAAAGGCAAGGATAGGGTACTCCCTACCTGGATGGGGCTTGGGCGCTTGGGGGAGGCAGTGGAGGGAAGTTTAATGCCAGGAGGGTGCCAATGAGCATGGTCAAGGGAGTGTGCTGCTCAGGGGGAAGAGGTAGCTGTAGCTGTGTAATATTGTGGGAAGAGTGATTTTGTCCCTGCCTAGCAGAGGTAGGCACTGGAGGACAGTGATAGATAAGCCATTGCTTGGGGTGGATGCTGGGGAAGGTGTGCATGACCATTTTGATGGTCTAAGACTCATGGGGGAAGATTGCTATGTCTATTCTTAGGGTGTATATAATATGGGGGAGCTAAACATGGCAAGCCCCATAGTATGGGGCATGCAGTGGAAGTTGGTGTGGCCTGTTCTAGGTGTTGGGATATGGGGAGGGTCTGCATGCCATCAGCTGGGGTGAAGGCTGCCAGCCCTGGCTCTTGCTGTCATCACTGTTGTCTCTGCAGTTCACCATTGGCAGTGATGAGGAGGAGCCTGGCAGCGTTCTGGCCCCTGCACGGTTCCATGTGGAGGAGGAGTGTGGCATCCAGTCCCCCGTGCCATGCTTCGCCGACCTGCTGCAGGACAAGGGCCCTGCCTCCCTCTGCAGGTAGGCAAGCAGAGCCAAGCTGCCTGCTGCTCTCCCTGGCTCAGGGCGGCCTCCCAGACCCTGTCCCCGGGGGTGGTGGCTCTGCCCAGCCTGAACTTGCCTGCTGAACCAGAAGGGACATGGGGCCCAGAGGGAGAGCAGCTGTGAGCAACACAGCTGCTCCCCAGTGGGACAGTCACTTCCTGGGACTCCTCCAACCTCCTCGGGCATGTGGGATCCCCAGGTGTGGTTCTGGGGGCACTGGGCTGTGCAGCTGGAGTGCCTTCCCTCCCAGCTAACTTGCGCTGTTGTGCTGACCTGCAGGCTGGAAAGCCCCAGGAGGGTCAGCTGAGTCAGGGGACTGTGAGGCCATTGACTCACGGGTCGGTCCCAACACTGACCACAGGCTGGTCCCACTCTGCAGTGAGGGACAGGAGGAACAGAAAGGTCACCCTTTAGGTTTTGAGATAGGTCTCTCTTAGCTTTGCTCCTTCTCAGGGGCTTCTTGGTCAGGGCTGGGCTGAGGGACCTCAGTCCCTGAGATGCCAGTGCCCTTCTTCATTCACCCTGTTTTTGCTGCCATCAGTCTCTTTGGTCCCTACAGCCTCCCTGGGCCTCGGGAACGTCTGTCTCGTGGGTGGGAGAAGCGCAAGCCCTGGGGCCAGGTGGCAAGTGGACAACGAGTTACTTATGACTTGAAGGAGAGGATGTGCATTGGCAGTATGACCACGCTGGAGAGCGCAGCATACCAGCGTGTCCCCACAGACGAGGCCGAGGCCCAGATGCTGGCGTCCGCTGACTTGGATGGCATGAAAAGTGAGGCTTTGTGACACTACCTATGTTACTAGTGCGCATGTCCATTGCTTCTCCCTGCTTTGCCCACTTCCCTAACAGCTCCAGGTGTGGCCTTCAGTCTGCCACAGGACCTGCTCCTTCCCTCCCTGTCCTCTAACCCCTGCCTTTCCAGCCCTGGCTTCTCTCTGTCAGCTTTGCAATGTCCTCAGTGCCAGTCCCTGTGTTTCCAGCACCTCTACTCACACCCACCCCATAGATGCTTACTCCTCCACCGACCCCACTGCACTCTCCAGTTCAGGGCTCCCTGCAATTCCCTGAGACCCAGCTCTCTCCTCTCCTGACACACTTTCCCAGTGATCAGCCCTCTGTGCAACACGCCAGCTCTGGCATCACAGAAAAGCCCAGGTGAAGAGCCTCCCCTCTCCTCTGCTTTCCTGGCAGAGAGGCAGCTGCCCCCTCCGGAGCACCTCGGAGGGGGACTGCTCCTGTGTGCTGCACGAGGGCAGACAGAAGAGACGTCATGGAAATGCACGCTCCGGGCCTGAGGACATGGAGAATTCAATAGGTTGCTCTGCAGGCTGGAGAGGGAGGGAGACACCAGAGGGGAGCGAGGGAGAGAAGCGGTGCTGCACGCACAGCTTGGCTGTCCCTGGACCACAGGCGCTGTGTCCCTGGACATCTGGCACGAGACCCTGTGGCAGAACAAGGACCCTGCTCCTGAAGAGCTGGTGGGGCAGCCCCCCACAGAAGCATCCCTGGGTGGAGCCAGCCTTCCTGGGACCTTCTCAGCACAGGGGCTGCTGCAGCTGGCACCTTCATGCCCCGTGAGGAGGGAAGTGAGGCACCGGGGCTGGCCTCAGGGTTGCGGTGAAGCACCCCCCAGGGAGGCAGCGTGCTTTCCACACATCAACCTGGCTACCCAGGCCCCTCCTCTGAAGGCAAGTGGCTCGTGGCACCTGACCTCTGACCTTTGCAAGGACAAAATGACAACTCTTCAAGGGGGAGAGGAGGCAGCGAAGGAATCGGATGGGGACAGCAGCCCGGAGGTAGTGATAAGCCCCCATATTCGCAACTCACTCGGCTATGAAGACTTTGATGAATTTGCCTTCAATTTTGAAGACTATGATTTATGGGAGGCCATCAGAAACCATCTGGGCTACCCAGGCGGGGAGCCCACCTGTAAGTACCAGAGCAGAGACCCTACAGTTGCAGCTGTAGATCAGAGCCCCCAGCTGAAGTGTGTATCCCCCACCCTGTATTTGTTGTCTGCACCCTCTTCATGTCAGATTGGTCTCTTGGTTTAGAAGAGGTACGGTCTGCCCCACTGTGTGCCTAAGGACACCGAGATGCTGCCTGGTGTCTGTGTGTCCGTCTGAGGTCTTTGTACAGATCTGTGTTGTAGTGCTGAGGTGTTTCCTTGTGTGTGTCTCACTCGAGCAGCTCCAGAGGCAGCTCCATATTGCTGTTCATGCTTATCAGGATATGGCCCGTGCCGTGGCTAGAGAAAAGGCAGCTGCTCTGAGGTGTGTATAAGGACAGAGACATTTCCCCTTCCATCTGTGGCACAAGGTGACAGTGTGCTGCTGCTCTGTTTGCTGGAATTCGAGCTGAGCTGTGGATCTGACAGCAGAGGTGGGTATCAGGTTCTCAGCTCTGCACCATAGCCTAATGCCCAGAGGAAAAAATAACCTGGTCCTGTGTCTGCAGGCTTGAGCGTGGCTGTGAGACTACCTAATGGCAGGCAGGCTGGGGTGCCTGGAAGGGGGAAAAGAGGAAGAAAGCAAGAGTGGGATAAGTCTTTCTGTTCTCCACATCTCTTTCTGTACCCTTGCATCCCTTGCAGAGAGCTGGAACTCAGAGCTGTCCCAGGGACTGCACAGAAACCAGACCCCTGCTCCCACCTCACGCAGGCAGTCCTTCCTCAGCGAGTGGTGGGAAAAGGTGGCTTTGTGTGGCACTGTTCATAGACATAGCTCTGTGGAGGTTGCCCAAATTTTTCAAGGGATTTTAGGAACGTCTACAGGAGGATGATGTGGTCCCAACTAGCCCACTTACCAACTTTGCACGTACAAGCCAGGAGGCAGAGTGCTTGCAACAGGGACGCAGCATGCCTTGGTTCAGCTTCTGGCTCTTCCACAGACTCTCTGTGTGATCTAGGCAAAGCACTTCCCCTGCCTCTCTGTCCCAGCATCATGTTTTCTTTCTCATCTGGCCCATCTTTACAAGCCTTCAGGGAAGAAATGTCTGCCTATGTGTTTCTGCAGGGACCAGCAAGAGGGGATTTGCTTCTGGCTGTTTCTTCTACTTGTTATTGTAAATTGATAGACAGTATAATAGCAGCTAAGTTCAAAATAGAAACCTGGAGCAGACTGGCTCCATCAGCTGCTCTGAGCTGAGCAAACTGTACATTAAAAGTGTGAGAAATTGCCCCATGCTCATTAGGGAAAGGGTGGCTTCTTGGGAAGGTAGAAGGGGCAGGTTGCTTCAGCTTACAAAGTAGGGAAATTTGGCTTGCTAGCAGTTAACACATTCATTGATTGCTACAGCTAATACTGCAGGTGCTTGAAATAGGAGGTGCTATACAGTCAACTCTTAATTTTTTTCTGCACAATGAATCCACACTGGATTAATCCTGCAGAGAGATATGGCAGAGGCAGAGATGGCGGAGACACTAGAGTCAGTTCTGTGCAGAGCCAGTGCATGTCCAGACAGTGCCACTTGCCCAGCTATTTATTCCATGACAGTACCTCTTCCAGGGCCAACTCAGATCCAGGAGGAATTTAATAGCTTTTGAGCAGAGTGGAGTCCTTGTTGGACCTGAGCTGGCCTCCTTGCACTCCTTTTATCATTTGGAGCATGGGGAGTGCTGTGCAGGGACAAATGGATGGCAGCAGGGATGAGCTGACCCTATCACATTAAACTCAGCATCAGCTGTGAGAGACTTGGGGTCTGCACAGGGCAGTTGCTTTTTCCAGAAGCCAGCACAGGGTTGTGATTTGCTGTATGTTGACTAGCATTTTGTTTAGTCTGATTTTAAATATTTCAAGAAATGGGGTTTTAATTTTTTTTTTTTTTCCTGTAACTTAATCATTGGGGTACATGGGAAGTGTGAACCATCCCTGTGATGTCAGGATAGCAAGTTGCTCTCTAGTACTGGAACAAACACTCTGATGCCTCTTTCTGGGCATCCTGCTTGTGGATGGAGGGCAATGAAAGGAGGAAAGCGGGACCTAACACATGAATTGAAGGCAATCACCCACTGAGTTGGACCAACTATCACAGGCACTCTGGGGGAAGGCTTTAACCAGTGCAAAGTCATATTTTGTCATCTTCAGATTTAAGATGGTAGAAAAGAAACTTGGTCATCCCAAGAAAGCTGACTGTGGAAGCCAACGTGACGAGAAGATCTGGAGGAGACTAGGAGATGCTGTTGGGAAAATGACACACTGTTTCTCTGTAGTGGAGCCAACACAAGAATCACTCTCTGTCCTCAGACATTGTCACTGTCTCATGCTCTGCTTACGTGGAGCATTGGAGAGGATGTACAGCAAGAGCTGTCTTTGGCTGCTTCAGCTCTCTGTGGGGAGTTTGGCTTCAAGCAAAGAGGGCAGAGCTGTGCCCTGAGCACATAACCCTGCTCTGAGATCTCTCCAAGATCCTGTCCTGAGTAAGGACCCCTGACTTTGGTGCTCACTTGAGATTGACTTTCATTTGGGGGAAGCACGAATCAGACAAGACACAGAAAAGGCTCTCTGAAGACCAGCCAGGAGCACCTCAGCTGGACACTGCATGGGACTCCCAAAGCCAGTGGCTTCTTCCTAAATTAAGCCCATGTGTCCACTCAGTTCTATGAGTTGTCTCCGACAGGTGGCATCTCAGTGGCCACAAACGCTGCTAAGGGAAAGCAGTAAAATGTATTGCTCCTTAGTCTTCTCTAGGGCTCTGGGGGTGTACCTTCACTGGCTCACTCTGAGCTTGCAGCACTCCAACTCCTGTCCCTGTCAGCGAGTGTGGGAGTCACTGGAGATGCTGGCAGTAAACTTGTCTCCTTTAATTTTATCTGTCCTCCAGCCATTTGGTGTCTGAGACTGAACACCAGGGTGTGGTTTCTAAGGCTGTTGCTGAAGAGCACTGCATAGCAATTTGTCATCACAACAGGGGAGGCTTGCTGTACTCTGGGTGAATGCTCTATCTTGCTGGGCATCCTCTGGCCCTGGTCTTCCAGGGACATGGTGAGAATGAGTTCCAGGGTGCATGGGAGAATAGACGATGTAATGGTTGGAGCAAAGCTGCCAGATACCAAGATCATTTGCCCAGTGGATTGGGTTTTTTTATGCACAAACCCACACCGAGTGCAATGAAATGGCTGCCATGCATGCAGGAACTGAGAAATCCATGCAAAAGCCTGAGGAAGTCCCATGTGTGCCCAGCTCCCAGAAACATTCGTAGCAGTGGGCAGTTATTGGCTCCTATCGACATTGCAGTGCAGTAAGTGGAGCAGGGAGGAGTCCATCCATCAGTGGGACATGCATAAGCAGGACAGCCAATGGGGGAAAATGCCCTGAGGCTCAGTATTGATTCATTTTATATTTAATTTAGCGACCCAGATTTCCAAGGAGCAAGGCCATGGTATGCCTGGCTGAATGCTGGGTGTGTCTTTCCATGGCAGAGATGTACAGATATTTTCCTTCAACATCAAAGAGACTGCTTGGCTTTCAAAACCAGTGCTTTTTGCTACCTCTCATGCCCTGAGAGCTGCAGGTCTTGAAGCTATGTGCAGAAAGGTACATGGAGACTGAATGTTCATCCCAGCCAATGGAGAGCTGCCCTTGATCCCCCAAGGAGAAGACTTTGGCTTTGAAAGCAGGTCCAGCAAACCTTGATGGGCTGAAGCTGAGCAGACCTCCTGACTCTCATCTACCTGGGGGAACCTGCCCATCCTGGAGGCATGCTCTGAAGCTTTCTCCATCCCCGTGGACTGTCTTTGCTGAGGAAGATACACTTGGTAGTGTCCAGGGAAACTGCTCTCCATGTCAGGCTGTTACACTGTTTCTCTGGGGCTGGCACAGTTGTGGCCAGGTCTTGGTGGGTGCTGACTTGCCAACAGCACTGGTAGCTTGGTGGCGAGTCTGTAATGCAGCCTGAACAGCCTCTTTGGAGGCTTCAGGAGGCTTTGATTCAGCCAGCCAAACTGAATCTGTAGTGCAGACCTTTCAGAGGGCATTACAGCAGCACTGCTGCTCATCTAGAAATAGCAATGGCTGGAGTTAACTGCCCAGCCTCTTTGCCAGCCCCAGTCTGCTCTGTTATCCTACAGTCTCATCACACAATTAAATAAAACAGTCATTGATATTTCCATGTGTCTCCCAGACCAGCAGCTAAATATCCTTCCCCTTCACTGCCCTTTACGCTTGCTGAGCACCAGGCCTTCCTCCATGGGAGAAACAAGCCCCAGCCAGGTGCCTGCCTGTGCTATCTGGGTGCAGAGCTGTGCAGACAAGACTTCAGGTTGCTTTTCTTTGAGGGAGAAGGGTTTGTGCACCACTTACTTGAGTACCACGTACAGAAGATTTTGCAATGATGTTCCAGTGCATGCACACCTTGGAAGGAAGCCTTCTTGAAGAAATTAGCTTGTGGGCACCTGGAAGAGCTGAAAGCAGGCAGATGAGGCAGGAAGGTTCTTAAAAGGTCTGGAGGATTATGGTGAGTGCCTCAGCTGCCAGAACTTTTCTAGCATAAGCTAATGAGAGAAGGGTGGGTTTGGATGTGTTTTCCTGCCAGACAGTGTGTTTTCAATAGACAAAGTGGTAGTCTTTCTTCCTTTCCCATATCTTCAGGCCACCGCTTTGAAGATAACCCTGGTGTGAGGAGGCATCTGATGAAAAAACCATCTCGGAGTCAGATCACCAGGACAAGCAAAAAATTAGCATCAACTCCATCTGTCAAGAAAAAGAAGAAGAAGAAGAAGTTGGATAGAAAGCCCCATGAGGTATCCATGTCCTGTCCTCCCACACTTGTTCAGAAGCCATAAATCAGGACTAGAAATACTTTATGAAGTCATAAATGTGATTTTGTTATAATTAATTCTTTACATTACTTTGAGGGTGACATTGCAGGCTCTTATTCTTTCAACAAAAGTAGAAATTTCTTTGAAATCACAAAGCTTTGACCTTAGGAAAGATGTTAAAAAAACACAGAAATAGTAGTGCTGTTGTGGAACAGTAATGTCACCATCTCTGGTAAGTGGGAAATTTTGGGGGAAACCAAGAAGCAGGCAGAGGACAAAATGGTCACAGTTTGGTAGAAAGGGATGCAGCATTGCATCATTCCCTCTCCTCTGCCCACGCCTTCTGACTTGGAACTTTCTGGTGCTCCATGTGCTGATGGAAGCCACACTGCCTGTGATATTTTCCTGGCTGCTTCTGTTCACTAAATCTCTGGTTAACTAAAGCAGCATTGCTCAGGTATCACTTTAGACTAAGTGGTACCTTGAGAACAAAGCTGGGGCTTTCCACGTATTGCTTATAGATCTCTATGTATCGGGGGAGGTCTCACATCCTCATTGTAATTTGCACTAGGTTTTTGTGGAGCTGAATGAGCTGGTGATGGATAAGAACCAGGAGATGCACTGGAGGGAGACAGCCCGCTGGATCAAGTTTGAGGAAGATGTGGAGGAGGACACAGCAAGGTGGGGGAAACCCCACGTGGCTTCACTGTCATTCCGCAGCCTGTTGGAGCTCAGAAAGACGATTGCCCATGGTGAGTCAGGAACCACAGGCTAGTGTTTATGTCTTGCTCTGGGACAGGTTTTTCTGAACAGCTGTTGCTGTTTGGCCCTTCAGTAGAGACATGCCAACAGCATCTGTGTCCAGGCTCCATGTAGGGTCTGTGGAGACGGACCATCTTGAAGCCTATCTGCCAGGGCTCACATTAACCCAAGTGTGCCTGTGTTGTTTCCTTGCTCTGCTTTGCTGCTCTCAGGCACTGTACATGGGCCAGTAGGTCTTGGATCCATCTTTGGTGTAAAAAGGCAAGTTTGGTCAGAGTGGGAGACCAAAACAAGAGGGAGATACCAGAGCTAACAGTGCATCTTGGAACTTTGGATTCTCTTGAGATGGGGTTTTACATGGAGGACACAGGGCAACAGGACTTGGGGCATTTCTTAGAGACAATCTGTATCCCAAACAAAGCTTGTCTCCTGGTGTGACAGCTGTGTCCCCAGAGTGTGTGTACTGTGGGGAGCATTGCACACTAGGGGCAGGGCTCTTCCCCTCCTGCTGGCAGGTGCCGTCCTCCTTGACCTGGAGCAGACCACTCTGCCCGGCATTGCTCACCTCATGGTGGAGACCATGATCATTTCTGACCAGATCAGAGCAGAAGACCGAGCCAACGTGCTGCGTGCCCTTCTGCTGAAGCACAGGTGGGTGGCATGTGGCTGAGGGCTGCCAAGGCTTGGGGGTTATCTGTGAGCCCCTGGTGGCAAGGGAGGAGAGTCCCCTCATGGCCACTACTTTCCCTTCAGCCACCCCAATGATGAGAAAGAGGGCTTCTTCCCGAGGAACCACTCCAGCTCCAGCATGAACTCCATTGTGGGGAACCACCACCACAACCACACCGCTGACACATGCATGCCCCTCATGGGGGAAGAGCGCATTGAGATGGCTGACTCCAAGGCCAATGAGACTGAGTGCAAGGAGGTGAGGGTGACATGGGGGGTTAACTGCTTCTTTTTTCCACACCCTGGGGACAATTGGTGTTAGCCCTTGGCACCTGCTTCTAGCCCTCTTCATGGGGGACCTTGTACTTTCAAGAGCTGTGCTCCCCTGGATCACCTGGAGTGCTGGAAATCAGGTCACTACATTATGATTTTGGGACCTAATTTTAGCCTCATACTGTACGCAAATGTCTGCTTGTGCATGCAAGGGCAGCAACAGCTCTGGAGCTTGAAGGGTGGCCTTTGCAGTGAGGGTCCCTTGACTATGAAGCAGGGTGTTGGGTGTGCAACTGAGGCAAGCCCAACTGCAGATATGCCAGTGGGGTGCAAGGCTGTATAGGGACACCAAGGCATGGGGACTTTGTCCTTACTTGTTTGTATTCTTCCCTGTCAGAAAAACCCACATGTCCATAACTCTGAGGGCCACCGTAAATACCTGAAGCTGATGGAGAAGATTCCTGAAGATGCAGAGGCCACAGTGGTTCTTGTAGGTAAGAGATGGCATGTAGAATCTCCCACCATCAGAAAAGACTAGTGCAGATCCTGGTCTGGCTCCAGTTGTCTGTACCTTCCCTCCTAGGGGTATCTGATCATCTTGTAGATGTTCCCAAAGTTCAGCTGAGGAGGGAGCCGTGTGCATTCTCTCCTTTGGTGACAGTGTACATTTTGTTTGTCTAAGGTAAATGTATGGCATGCCAGGGTAGTTCTTCTCCTAAATTAAGAAGAAGGTTGTTAGGCACTGCTGCTGGGAGCTGGAGCTCAGCTTAGAGAAATTCCCACAAGGCTCACCAGAACATCCCATTTTGCATCTCAGAAGTGGGTAAGTGGTGCCCAAGGGACTGATGGCCAAGTACAGACTGCTGTCAGGTCTCACACTGTCCTTTGACCATCACTGCCCTCCTTTGAGCCTCTTTACACCTTGATAGCAGCTAGGCCCTCCCCTGGCCCATGTTGGCTGCTGGTTGTGTGTGCCAGGGACCTTTGCATTCAGGGAAGCAGGGCCTGGCTGGTGGCAAGGTCTCGGGTATTGACTGTAGGTCTGCCAGAAGATATTTCTCTGTACAAAAGGGCTGTGAGCGGGCAGGGTTGTGAGCTTGGTGCCTTCTGACTACAAGAGCAATCCTCCTCAGCACTTTGCTGGCATTAACACCTAGGCAAACATATCTACACTACAAGCAAAGTAAATGTCATTGCCTATCCAGTAGATGAAAAGCTCAGGCAAAGAGGCTTGGCAGCTCAACCAAGCTGGTGCTTAACCACGATGAGGCCAAATCAGCTTTATAAACACACTTTATTCAGATAACTAAACACTGGCCATTTCTGAGGTAAGGCTGTGTCTTGGGATTCGCTTGGCCATTCAGATGGCCCAGATTTGCCAACCTGACACTGAACACAGCTGTTTCTTGGACACAGATAGGAGAAAGATCAGTAATAATGCCAGAGAAATACACGTATTCAATAAACATTTGTGTTCAATATGGGAAGGAAGTGGCTGGTGTGCTGGAGGATGCAGGAGTACTTCCCAATCTGTTAGGAGCCGAGGAGGCTGCCAAGCATTGACGAGATGCGGACATTGTAAAACAAACTGTGCAGTTTGATCCTATGAGTCTTTAGAGAACTGTCTCGTTTTCATCTGAAAAAAAAAAAAAAAAAGAAATCTAGGAATACAGGGAACATATGAGAAAAACAGAAGAAAACCCACAGCATCAGTGCTCGAGAAGGGAAGGACAGTGATCCAGTATCTATAGGTTGTTTAACCTGACGTCCTTCCCGACCAACATAATGGCAGAGCTAATATGGGATTCAATTATTAAAGAGCTAAAAGGTAAGAATGTAATTATTGCCAAGCAGTGAGGTTTATGGGAAATAGGTCATGGCAAGCAAACCTGATTTCATCCTTTGATGAGGTTAGAAGTTTGTTTGATAAAAGTAACATAGACTTCCTTCCATAAGGCAGTGGCTCAGTGGAAAACAACCTTATGATTTAAAATTAGACCTTTATAGTGTAAGCAGAGCCCATCTGTAAGAGATAAAGAAAAGGCTAGCAGGCAAACTAGAGAAAGTATCACTGCTTGGAAATAATCAGTGAACAGGGGACTTGGACCAGTCCTCAGCCTGAATCTCAATGCTGTGTCACTGGTCTGGAGACAAGTAAAGGACTGCAGGGCTTGTGGGAACCCTCAAAATCCCCATTCCCACTGTTAAAGGCAGCCCAATACAACTCACCCCCAGTGATTAACTCCATTCAAAACATTGCCTCCTCATAGGTTGTGTGCAGTTCCTGGAGCAGCCAACTATGGCCTTTGTCCGACTAAATGAGGCCGTCTTCCTGGAATCTGTGTTGGAGGTCCCAATTCCTGTCAGATTCATCTTTGTGCTGCTGGGACCAAGCCAGACCAACATGGACTACCATGAAATTGGCCGCTCAATCTCCACCCTCATGTCCGACAAGGTGAGGAGCCGATGGGCGGTGATGCTGGCACAGGCGAGGGAGCTTCAGCAGCTCCCTCAGTCAGTCCTGAACAAGAGTACTCAGAGATGCTGTGCAAAGGCCCAGGTGAGGTAGGCAGGTGTGAGCACCAGGGATTTTTGAGAGCAACCTGGCTCAACCAAGTTAGGATGCTCCTAGACACTTGGCTGAGACAGAGAGTGCTAGGCTGGCTGAAGAAAGGGGCTGTACACAGAAGCAGGAGTAAAGGACTGCCCAGGGTTAGAGCAGTTGTGTTCATTTGATGTTGCACGGAGAGGAGGAGAGGCTGAGCAGTGCCTGTGACCATGATGCCTGGCTCAGACCGACAAGAAGACCCAGCAATGCTTGGGGCCTGTTGTCAGGGGTTTGGATGAAGCTTTCTAGCTGAGTCCTGTGGCTGGGGCATCCATGCAGAGGAGCACATCCATGCAGGAAGAAAGGTGAGGAGGAAGGTAAGTCTTTCTGCACTGCTAGAAGTTGCCCATCTCACTAGATGTCAGGAAAGTGAAATTCATTATCCTGGTAAGGAATTAAAGGCAAAGAAAAGACAATCTGAGCATCTGCTGCATGCATGCAAGACAGGAGAAGCAGAGGTTCACAAGGTCCTCCTGGCTGGTGCCATTTAACTATAACCACGTAACAAATCTGCCCGTCTTGCCGCTAGTGCAGAACTCTCCCTGAGCTGGGGAATAAAAGGTCCACTCAGAGCAGTTGGGCTGCAGGCAACAAGACCTCCCAGCTGAAAGATCCTTTCCCAGAAACTGCATAGAGCTCAGCTGAGATTGTTTTTTCAGCCAGAAGAGGTGAGGTGCCATATTCCAGCTTCAGCACTGTGTTTGTGGGCTGATGTCACTCATTTTAGCCTCTGTTGCGGGGAGGGGAGCCAGCTGCTGCAGCCAGAGCTGGTTGTAGCAAGGTTACAGTGGCTGGCGCCGTGAAGAGAGTATGGTATCTTTTACAGCTTGAAGCTGTGGCTCCAGGGAGTCTGTGTGCTGCAGGGACCTCAGCTGTCCCCTACCTGCTTTACAGGCTGTCCACTTGTTCATCTTCCTCCAGCCCTTTCTCTGCAGTCACGTAGCAGAGGCAATGCAGCACTTCCACCCATTTGTCAGCACCTCTCTGCCTATCTGCAGTAGTCCCATCCCCTCACAGTCTTCTTGGATTCCTTCCTTCTCATCTTGCCCTTGCTGTGAGGACTGTTCTGACTGGTTTCCCTTGTATGGCTTTCCTCATGCTGTAGACTCCTCTTTTCTCTCCTTCTCCCATGTGGAGTCTCCCAGGAGTCTCTTTCGCTCCCTGCTCAGGTCCTGGATCTTGTGCTTTACCTGTGGTGCTTTAGTGCTCCACCAGCTTCTCCCTCAAAACAAACCCACAACCAGACTAGAATGACATCAGTCTATTGCAGAGTCCTAATTCTGAGCTGCAGGGACAGGGAAAGTCATCTCTGTGGTGCCTGGCTTCTGATATAACTCTGAGCTGGCCTCTGAATGAGAGCCCTGCAGGACTGAGAAGTGGCATGCAGAGCTTATAAGGTGAAGGCTCTTGGCCTGATGCAGCCACAGCCATCTGGTGTGAACAGAGACACAGGCTGGCCAGGTGTAGCATCTAAGCTAGGGAATGAGAGGCACCAGGCTAGCTGGAGAGCACAGATCTGGTTTTGATTGATGGTGAGCACCCATAAGGGCAATGTTGTGGTTTGGCAGAGCATACAGCTGGCGGAGATGCTGCAGGAGGACAATCTTGGGAAAGGGCAGTGGGGCTTGGGGGAGAAAAGCAGGAGCAAGGAGGTCACTGGAAAGGCTGTATGGGAAATGGAGGAGAGACATGGGATTAGGTATGGGGCATTGGATAGAGGGACAAGGAGGAGGGACTGAGGAGTGTGGGTCACAGGGTGGCAGTAGTGAGACAAGTAGTGTGTCGAGGGAGCAGGATGTTACTGTAGGGTCACAGCAAGAGTTGTGTTTCCAGGCTGTAGGTAGCTGTGTGAAGTCTTGATCTGAGCCTTCTAGTTCTCTCTTTTTCCCTCCCCTCCCAGCACTTCCATGAGGCTGCATACATGGCAGATGACCGTCAAGACCTCCTTAACGCAATCAACGAGTTTTTGGACTGCAGCATTGTCATCCCTCCATCAGAAGTGGAGGGGAAAGACTTGCTCAAATCCATTGCCACCTTCCAGAAGTTGCTGCTGAGGAAGAGGAAGGAGAGGGAGCAGAAGTCCATGAAGGAGGGAACTGTCCAGGAAGCCAAAGGTCTCTCCACTCACATTCGGGCAAAAGAGTTTGTGCCTAGTGCCCTGCATGCCTTAGCGGGCCCTCACCTCACAGAGCCTGGCAGAGGGGTGAGCAGGGCCTTGCTCCTGCAGTGGGCATCAGGGAGGTTGGACAGTGGCTGTGGGCAGCTCTGCAGCTTGAGGCAGTGGGATGTGCAGTCATGGGGGGCCCACCAAGTTAGTGCTGCTGAAGGAAGGTCTCCACAGAGTATGGGGAGAGGGAAAGCCCAAGGGCACACCTGTGTTACTCTGCTCAAGCCCTGCCCTCTGTGCACCTCCAGAGCTGTGTGAAGTGAAAGCTGAGGAAGAAGAGGAGGAAGCTGAGGATGACCCTTTGAAGCGGACCGGGATATTTTTTGGAGGTCTGGTTCGGGACATAAAGCGCAGGTACCCCAAATACCTCAGTGACATCAGAGACGCCTTGCACAGCCAGTGTCTCGCGGCCGTTCTCTTCATCTACTTTGCTGCTCTCTCTCCTGCCATCACCTTCGGGGGACTCCTAGGTAATGGGCCTGCTTTCTGGTCTGCTCTTTGCACGCTGGGACACTGGCTGTGTCTGTGTGATGCTGTGCTGGGTGGGCTTCGGTGCTGCTTGCTCAGGGAGAGCAGCGGTGCCGTGCCTTGGCTGCTGCCTTGTCCCCTTCCTGCCACTTGGCCTCTCCAGCCTTGGCTCCCCAGACTCCCTCTGTGCTCCCTGACCATCACAGGGGATCTCTGACTGATGGGATGGGGACCCGCCTCCTCTGTCTGGAGCTGTGTCTGCAGCCTGCCTGCCTGTGGTGACAGTGCCTGTGTCCAACCTATAACACTCACACATTGTTCTCTTTCCCAGGAGAGAAAACTGAGGGTCTCATGGGGGTCTCCGAGCTGATAATCTCCACCTCGGTTTTAGGGATCCTCTTCTCCCTGCTTGGAGCCCAGCCGCTCCTGGTCATTGGCTTCTCAGGGCCTCTGCTGGTGTTTGAAGAAGCTTTTTACAAGGTACATGTGAGGCAGTGTCCGTCCTGGGCACCTGCTCGCTCTGCCATTGCACTGGAGAGGACAGACAGCATTTTTCCACTCTCCAAAGGGTCTTTGGTGGTGTTAGACTCATTGGGTCCTGCCAGGCTGCCCTCAGCTCAGCTGGGACTGGCTCTGCTGGCCCTTTGCAGGTCACACCATAGAGACTTCTGGTTCCTGTTGCTGTATTCCATGGGCTGCCCCCTTTTAGGTGTGACAGTGGTAACAGCTGTCCTCTACCTGCTGACTGTGAGGGGAGGTCATCCCCCAGCTCTGTGCTGCAGCCCATCCTGGCCCAATGAGCACTTGTAGATGCATCCCAAAGTACCAGTCTCATTCTTGGGTCTTCCTTTGAACACTGTTTCACAGTGTTCACCTGTGTCCAAGTTGCCTTTTATGGGAGCCCAACAACATTCAGTGTACCACCCATTTAGGATGTCTCACGTACATTACTCCCACCTCTCAGGATAAGCCCAGCGGTGTGTGCAGAGATGTCCTGGTCAGCCAGGATGGACATGTTTCTTTCTCAAGTAGCATAACTGCTGTTAAAAGCATCCTTGTGTCACCATACCCCCGAGCAGTGGGTTTAATCCTTCTCCTTTTCTCTGACTCCTAGCATGTCTGGGCTTTTAAAGCATGTTTTTTCCTCCAGCTAGATTTTCACCTTGGTGTGTCAAGAGCTGGTGATGTCACTGAACAGTGGGAATTTCTATGCTCTCCTTTGACTGCACTTCTCACTGACTGCTTTTGCTTTACCCTGTCATTGTGTACAAAGATATACCTCTGCCCCGAGTGAGGGCACTGTCTGTGGTGGTACGAAGGAAGGCTGCAAAGGAAGGGATGTGATTTTTAATGGAAGTAGTTGGTGTTGCTGTGTGTGGGTGAGCAAAGGCAGTGGAGATGGTCTGTTCTGTGGTGATAGCCTGGGCACTTTTCTCCACACACATACAACTGCGTGGGTAAGCAGGGTGCTGCCTGGGATCATGCCCCAGCTAACGTAGCCTTTATGCAGTTGGACATAGCAAGCTGCTCAGGCTCTCCTTTACAGGGAACAGGCTTGTGCTATTGAGTGCGTGGACCAGTGGAGAGCTGTGCTGGAGTAATGGCACCTCCATATGGGTGGGATGAGGAGCATCATGCGTGGGATGGCTTCAGCAGAGAGTGAAGGAGGTACTATTACAAAGGCTGGAAGAGTAAAGACCCGCTTGGTGTGTGCTGGCTGATGTTAATGCAAAGTCTGCAACTTTACCTGTGACTCCAGCCCTGAATTCACCGTTTCTGTGCTAGATACACGAGCAAATATAGCTGCACGAGCAAATGTAGATGCTTTTTTCCAGGAGAGCCTTTGATCTTAATGGGGAGCAGATGTGGGAGACAGCCTGAGGAGCCATGAGTAACTCACTGCCCTTTCCATTTCAGTTCTGCCAGACACAAGGCATTGAGTATCTGACAGGCAGAGTGTGGATCGGTTTGTGGCTCATCGTCTTCATCTTCATTATCGTGGCAGCTGAGGGAAGCTTCTTGGTGCGCTACATCTCGCCCTTCACCCAGGAGATCTTTGCTTTCCTCATCTCCCTCATCTTTATCTACGAGACCTTCTACAAACTGTACAAGGTGAACCTTCCCCAGGGAGACAGGCTGCTGCATCTCTTCATCCCCCAGGAACTTGCTGCATTAGCATACAGGAGGCAGGGGAACAGGGCCAGCTCAGCCACAGCTTTCCTAGGCATTCTGCAGAGCAGTTCTTTGCTGGCCTCTCATGCCTCAGCCCAGCTGGCCCCTGTGCCACCACAGAGGGTGGCAAGATGAGCCCCTAACATCTGTCTCCCCTTCTCTTCCTGCAGGAGGCATTAAAGAGGGGCCACTTTTCTCTCCCCAGCCCTCTCCAGCTGGGTAGGTTGCAAGGCAAGATGACAGATGCTGGGATTGTCCACACCCACCATCTATCACCCTCACCTCTCCACAGAGCAGGACATCTCCGCGTTCCCCTTCCCCGAATAGTGACAGTGTCCCAGTCTCCTCCTTGGAGTGACAGTGCCTGCTGCTTCTCTCACCTCCCCAGGTGTTTGCAGAACATCCTCTGCTGAAGTTCTACCCACCAAATGTGCAGAGCAACCTGAATACCAGCATGCTCTCTGCAGATGCAATGTCACTAGGAATCAGGATGCAGCCCAACACTGCTCTCCTCTCCCTCATCCTCATGCTAGGCACCTTCTTCATTGCATTCTTTATGCGCAAGTTCAAGAACAGCCGTTTTTTAGGAGGAAAGGTAAGAAGTTTCTGGGACCCAGATGCTAAAGACAAGGGACATGCCAAACAAATAATGCTTCTTGCTACAAAACTTTGTTCTCCAGAGCATTTGGACCATCCCACAAAAAAATGCCATCGGTCCCTTAAATACCATGCAGGAGGGATGGTGGCCTGACCTAGGCTGCAAACCAGAACTGGCTGTTGGTAGTTGCTGCACTGTCCTGCTCCAGTGAGCTTTGCTGAAAAGTTCCCTGGGCCTTGGGAAAGCTCCTTTGGCAGGATACAAATCTGTTAGACTAGAATATAGGAGGAAGAGCTTACAACTTGTTCCTGTTGGACATGTCTGTACATGCAGGAGCATCTGTGTAATGAGCACCATCCAAACAGGCCACGAGGGTTAGCCAGTCACTTAGGAGTGGTGGGAGGACTGTGTCTTATGTGTCTTATGTGGGCAGCAGGATGTGCAGCCCCATGGGTCAAGGCTGAGTTCCCTTGTCCTGCTCATCCTCAGTGGCTGGGTTTGCTGTGTTGCTTGGCCCCAGATGGGTCTTCACTTGGCCACAGGCTTCCTGTGGCAGGGTGGGTGCACAGAGTTGGCCCATTCCCTTCGCCAGTGAGGGTGTTTGTTCTGCAGGCTCGGCGGATCATCGGGGACTTTGGGATCCCCATCTCCATCCTGGTCATGGTGCTGGTGGATTACACCATCACGGACACGTACACGCAGGTAGGCACCAGCACTGCCCCCAGAGCCCCTCCTGCAGCCCAGTGGTGATCCTTGTGGCACCGTGGGCTTGTGCAACAGGAGATTTTGTATTTCCTACCTCTTTAGTCATAACAACGCAAAGCAAACAGGGGCACTGCTCTCATCCTTGCTTCCACGATGAAAGGAAGCTCCAAGGGTCTTGTTGAAACTGAGACCAGAGCTACAGGGACTGGAATGCCCTGGTATCCTGGTATTCCAGCTGTTAGTTGGGGAGGCTTTAGGGGACCAGAGAGGTTTGCTGCATTTAATTCTTTGTTTGTAACTCTGAAAACAAGACATAAACTGGTTATGCACTCTGAAGTGGGTGGCATGTAGAGTGCTTTCAGAGGGGTACTTGTCATGGATTTAGTACTTGACATATTTATACTCTCCTTGATTATAGACTACTAAATATTTTGATCACTTTATCTCAAACACAATGATCTCTTTCCCAGTTTCTGCACAAGCTTAAATGTTTAGTTTGGAGAAGAGGAGGCTGAAGGGAGACCTTGTCGCTCTCTACAGCTACCTGAAAGGAGGTTGTAGTGAGGTGGGTGCAGCCTCTTCTCTCAAGTAAATAATGACAGGACTAGAGGAAATGGCCTGAAGTTGCACCAGGGGAGATTTAAATTGGATATTAGGAAGAATTTCTTTACTGAAAGAGTAGTCAGGTGCTGGAACAGGCTGCCCAGGGAGGTGGTGAAGTCACAATCCCTGGAGGTGTGCAAAAACCATCTAGATGAAGCACTTTAGGACATGGGGAGGTGAGGTTTGTTTTACTTTTGGGTTGATCATTGGACACTGATTTAGGAGGTCTTTTCTAACCATGACAATTCTGTGATTCTGTTATCAAATGCACTCATCTCACAGGTTTCCTTCCCCCCCACCCTTGCAGTAGATGTGTAGTTATATTTTTTTGGATTGGTATTTTTTTTCAAGTAACATCAGGAAGAGGGTGAAAGGTATTTCCTGTTCATCATGCAAGCTTTTTATCACTACAGCCCAAGGCTTAATGGAATCCAAATGCATTTTTATTCATTTAAATTTCAATGAAAAATCTGGTTTTATCAGATGTTAGTAAAATCATGCACTTTGTTACATCCTTTTCATACCCTTCTACACTTCAAGAATTAGTATCAAAAGCTTTATCATTCCAGTATTAACTCAGCATATGTACAAAGCTTTCTGAGAAAACGATACTTCGTTGCACAGCTTAGCTTAAGTACAAGCATTCCAGGAATATTATTCATACTTATGCTGATTAACATAAATGCAAATCATAAACTCTCCCTGCAGTGCTCATGAAGGCATACGGCAAGAACTGCTCTAGAGCAGCACAGAGCTGAGAGTTCAAATGCTGGTGAACGCAGGGTCAGGACAAAGGACAACTTGGAGTCTGTGTGGTCTCTGATGGAAGCACAAACATGATATTCTCTCTGAACATAATCAGAGTGAGGTCATTTCCAGAGAATGTGACCACTTCTGGGGTGTACACTGCAAAAACAATACTGAAAAAATGTCTTAGAAGAGACTTGGAAAGTCTGGAAAGACACCTCACAGAAGGGTAGGCTATTCACGACACTTGATTTGTCCAAGCAGAGGTCAAGGAGTATTTTAATCATGGTCTGCAAGCACTGATGTGATGGTGAGGTTCCCGAGGGAAGATATTTCCTGGGTCTCTTGGGCAAAACCCAAGGGAATTCTAATAGCTGAAAGAAAATGAGACAGACCCATGTTAGGGGATGTGGGATTTTTTGCACTGAAGAGGGTTATCTTTGAGAAAGTCCTGCTTGGATCGGGGTGGCTGTTCAGTGATCTGAGGCGTTCAGACCAGGGAGACCAGGAGAATCCTGTCCTGTGTGAGGCTGTGGGCACACATGTATTTATGAGTAACTGCTGGGTTTTGTGGCTACACCATCAGAAGCTGAATGTCCCCTCTGGCCTATCGGTCACATCTCCTCACAAGCGTGGCTGGTTTATTCACCCCATGGGCAGCAGCGGAACCTTTCCGATGTGGATGATGTTTGCCTCTGCCATTCCTGCCCTCCTGGTCTTCATTCTTATCTTCATGGAGACACAAATCACCACGTGAGTACCTTCCCCACTAACACCAACCATTGCTAACCCTTGGGCAGGCAAGGCTGGGACAGGTGCTGGTGCCATTCATGTGGAGATGCATCTAATATCCCATCAGGACAGCAAGGGCAGGATCCTGGCCATTTCAGACTGCACCTTCTTGGGTTCTCCCATCATCTCTTGGCTCCCCTCCTGGCATACAGTGCGGTGGAGACCTACCTCAGCCTAGCACAGGAGGAAACCTCTAACCTGAGGTTGACAGCCACTGTCCCTCTCCTCAGCCATCACTTTGTCCCCATGTGTGCTCTCTCCAGGGAGTGAACATTGTCCCCAGCCATGGTCCTGTCCTTGGTCACTGGGCTGGCCCTGGCACTGACCCAGGCTCTTTTTCCTTCCAGCCTAATTGTGAGCAAGAAGGAGAGGAAGCTGCTGAAAGGCTCAGGCTTCCACCTGGACCTGCTGCTCATTGGCACTATGGGGGGACTTTGTGCACTCTTTGGGCTGCCCTGGCTGACTGCAGCAACAGTGCGCTCCGTCACCCATGTCAATGCCCTGACAGTCATGAGCAAGGCCATCGCACCAGGAGAGAAGCCCAAGATCGAGGAGGTGAAGGAGCAGCGTGTGACCGGAGTGCTTATTGCTGCCCTCGTTGGTGAGCCTCTGCTCTGGTGAAGGAGTGAGGGGGGAGGTTAGGGCCGACCCCTTGAATGTCCTGGCAGCATCCCTGCCCCGAGAATGCACTCGCTGCCCACTCACTGCAGGCTGCTCCCACTTGTATTCAACTTTCCTCTGTCAGCCTTTGGTACCCCCCATGGTCAGTCCATCTCTGCAACCCTTCCAGCTAGACCCCTCGTGAGCTTCCTCTCCCTTGCACCTCAGGACAGACAGAGAGGAGGCTGAGGTGGAGAGGGACCAGTGTGGAGGGGCTGGCGTGGGACACACTATGCCCTGAGCTCTGTCTGTGCAGGTTTGTCCATTGTGATGGGGAACATGCTGCGGCAGATCCCACTGGCTGTGCTCTTTGGCATCTTCCTCTACATGGGGGTTACATCGCTCACTGGCATCCAGCTCTATGAGCGGCTGCTCCTGATCTTCATGCCATCCAAGCACCACCCTGACCACATCTATGTTGTCAAGGTGAGTGAAGGCAGGTTGCAGGGAACCAGGTAATGAGCAGAGGAAGAAGGAGGTGGGTGAGGGGAGAATGGTGTTTTGCTGAAGTGATGCTTGGCTTGGTCACACCCCCTTGGCTGCAAGTTTGTGCTGAAAACTAAGAGCAAGCCATGCACAGAGGTGATAGGACGCTAGGATAGCGTGTTATGTTTTACCATTTGGGTCTTCTTTCATCTTCATTCATCTGTGTGGAAGTCTTCTTAGACTGGATTTACTTCCCTAGGTGAAGACCTGGAGAATGAATCTCTTCACCTGCATTCAACTGGCCTGCATTGTGCTGCTCTGGGTGGTGAAATCTACGGTGGCATCCCTGGCCTTCCCCTTCATCCTGATCATGACAGTGCCATTGCGACGCTTCGTGCTGCCCCGCTTCTTCCATGACAGGGAGCTCAAAGCGGTAAGCAGATAACTGTGTCCTCACAGTCTAGGTTTCAACACTGGAGTGAGGTTGAAGAGATTTGGCAGACTGAAAGGCTGGGAGATCCTGTGCCAGCAAAGCCTTGGCTTTCCCTACTATTGTCTGGGCATCTTTGTCTAACAGCAGTAGGTGGGTAGATGGCTACCTCGGAGCTTGTATCCCTGAGAGAGCAGTGTGAGATGGATGGTATACCTTAGGGCAAGGAAAGAGGATCCTACCATGCAGAGGCCTGGAATAAGGGTTTCCTCTTTCATCCTTCTCCCCATTTGTGGCTCATCCATCAGGAGACATCCCATTTTCCCACTGGGACAGCAGCAAAGACAGCCCAGCAGCGCACCAGAGCGTGTGGCTGCTTGGCACAGGAGCATATAACCACAGTGACAGGGAACTAGCAGCTCCTCTGCTGCTGCCAACATCCTGAGCTCCTGTTGGAGAGCAGTCTGGAGCAGCACCCAGAAGCACCCAAAGCCCCAGTGATGGGGCACTGTCATACAAAGAACGCTTAGAGGAAAGGGCATCAGGCTGGGGACACATGGATGGGCATGAGAGGCAAAAATGGAGCCTCTTGGGAAGGGCAGGGAAGGGAAGGGGCAAGATTTTTGCTCTTCCCAGCGCATCCCATGCCTGCCTTGCTGTGCGCCGATCCCTCCACACCAGGTTTGACCCTGTGCTGGGGGTGGCTGTGGCCTTCAGAGCCTGGTCTCTGCCTCTCCCCAGTTGGACTCGGAAGATGCGGAGCCAAACTTCGACGAGGATGGCCGGGATGAGTACAACGAGCTGCACATGCCTGTGTGAGCAGGGAGCTGCCATCCCCACTCATGGGACAGACCACTTGCACCTGCTTACCCCTCCCAAGGACTAACGGGAGACTTGCCATGAGTCATGCGATCTCCTGCCTGGAACAATGAATGGCTGTTCCATAGCCTTGCAGGAGGCAGCCCCAGCTCCTGCTGCCCCATCGCTTGCTCAGCAGAGGCTGTGAGTCTCTCTCCTCTTGGACCTCATGGGCTGAGAGATGCCTTTCACATCCCAAAGCTATGTGGGTCCCGAGTGCCCTTGGGTCAGGGGTCTGCCCCCTCCCTGCTGGAGGCAGCCTGTGCCTGGTCTCCAGGTGGTGAAGGGGAGACATGCCAGCTGGTGCCACTATGCCCCCTTCTGCTATGTGAAGCTTGGGTGTCTAAGCACCATGTGCCACTGAGCAGTCACAGGGATGGGCTGGATGCTGCCTGCAGATGGTTAGTGGGCTTCTCCCAGGCCAGCAGCCTCCTTGTTTGGCTGGCAGATGCCTTGCTCCTGCTCCCTCTTCCCCCTTCCAGGAGTGCTCATGCTGGGCCTGTGCCACAGCCCCTGACCCACGGGGTTGCTGCAGCCTGTCAGACAGGCAAGGATGGACAAGCACCCTGGCCCTGTCCTCCAGACCATCATCTGTCCAGTCACTCTCCCACACGACCGTTTTCAGCTCTTGCTCAGAACGGGGGAAGCCTGATTGCTTCCAATATTCCCAACCCTCTTCCCAAAGGAAAACTGCACAGGGAGGGGAGGCTGGGATCAAGCAGGTATCTTGAAGCCTCACATGCCTGCCCTCTTGCAGGGACTAAGAGCAGTCATGTTCCATTCTGCACCTTCACAAAGGTTTCAGGGGTAAAGACTCATCACAGGGCTGCATCCAAGTTCCTGATCCCCACATTCCTGTCTTTGAGAACAAACCGTATTTAAGAAGCTATAAAGGAGATGTAGTGCTGCAGCACAAAGCTGTCCTTTGGGTCCCCTCTCTTTCCCTGTGCAGTGATCCCCTGAGTCTGGCTCCCTGCAGTCCTACAAGGAAGTCACTGAAACCCCCAGCCCCAATTCTGCTGCCATACCAGGGTAACATTTCACATTCGGGGGTTCCCTCCAAGCGGGAAGGAGAAGCATTTGGGATGGCCAGCATTCAGCCCCTGTCACCCCTGGGCAGCTCCAAACACCTTTCTGCCTGGCAGGGCTGTCCCCTAGGGTCTTCCTGGGCCAGCAGCCCCTGCTCAGCGCTGCCTCGGATGCTGATGGTGCCCTTGCTGCCTGCAGCGACTCTGAGGGTAGTGCCAGAGGAGACAGCCACCCCAGCCTCTCCCTGACAGTTGGAGCCAGAGTGGCCTTGTGGAGGAGACTGGGATGCCTGCTTCACTATTGGATTTGGGACAAGCTGCTGCCCCGGTTCCCACTTACCAATTTGGCTCCTGTGAGAGATGGTCATGCTTCATTACCAGGAGGGTCCAATGCCTTCCCTGGGAGGCTGCAGAAATCTCCTTCCAGAGGGAGAAACCTCCCTCATGGCAGGTTCCTGCCCCACAGCCTGCCCCTCCCACCCAGGGCCTGGGGCAGAGAGACAAGTGTCTCTGTGTTTGTGGCCACGTGTGTGTCCTGTCCTCCCCATGTAGTGTAGGAGGCCTGTTGTTGCTGTGCATTGTGACTCCTCTGACTGTAGTGGAAACAGCTACACCAATAAACTCTTCACAGGAACTGTGTCTGACTCCACTTTTGTGTTAATTGGCAATGAACTGATTGAAATTCTCTGGCACAAAACTGTTTCTTGCCCATAACAGCAACCAGTGAGGGAGCAAGCCCTGGATGGAGACTGTCACCTTGTCACCCACTACCAGCACAGGGGTGGTCACTACACCAATCAGGCTGCTTGCTGTAGAGCTCCTATGCTGGCTGCTGGAAACAGGAGGTTGAGCCCCCTACTTGACCAGAAACATGCAGTCATCCTGGCCTGCATCCATGAATGCATGTGTCTGTATGCTCAGCAAAACACTTGGTGCCCACCTCCTTACACAGCCACATGCAGAACAGTAGGGTCATGGGCTGAGCATGGAGGAAACATCTCATTAAACACGTTTCTTCCACAATTTCTTCCCAGGCATGATCTGAGTCAGGTGTCCATGAGCTGCCGGCTGCCTGCAGGCCACGTGGTGATGGGTTGGATGTCCTCCACTTGTGGTCTCCTGGGTGCTACTGCTGGGAGTAGGGGGCAGTCCCACCTCCTGTGGTCATGGTCTATAGCTGCTCCAGGGGCTGGCCATTGCCATGGGGCAAGTGGCAGAAGGCTGAGCCCATCGGTGTGCAGTATTGGTGGCCATTCTGCTCTGAGCTGGGACCAATATGGGGAGGGCAGTGCCTGACCTAGCAGCATCCTCTCCAGGTCCCAGCAGTGCTGCTGAACCTGCAAGCCTGGAGGCAGCATGAGTGCCCAGCTCCTGAGCATCCAGGTGGGATTAATGGGAGCATCCATGAATGTTTCCTGCAGGCTGCTCCACCATGTTAGGAAACACTGCCTCTCCCATTCTCCACTCCATGACTCTCCTTCCTCACACCTGAATGGCCAGGGCTACCCAACAGGCCATCAATTTGGACTGGAGAGGTTATGGCTCTACCCAGTCCCTCAAGATCCTTATCTCCACCTGGATGTCCAGCCCTTTCCATGCAGCTCCCCTGCCCTGTGTACAAGCAGAGTCAGCATGCACCCCTTACCGCATCAATCCTGCAGATGACAATGGGCCTGACCTCCAGCTCCAGCAGCCAGTCAGCCTCCAGGATCATGTGGTGATACTCCTCCAACTTCAGACTCTTCTGCAGCTCCTCAGCCAGGGCAGCTTGGTGCCAGTGACCTCTCATACCCCTACCCAGGCTCTGCCAGGACCAGGCCAGCTCCATCCCCTCACCCTGCTGCTGCAGGCGCAGGACACAGATGTGCCAGGCAACATGATGGACTTGGGCACGCAAGGTGCCTGCTCCCCACAGTGCAGCAGAGCCAGCAGCTCCTCCCGGCTTTGCCGCAGCTGGGCTTGGAGCACCCCAGTGCTGCTGCCTGTGCCCAAGGGCCGCAGTGGGACCAAAAGGTTGGGCAAACCCAGGAGAGAGACAGACTGCTGGGGGGCCCTGCCATGTGGTGGGGGCTGCACAGTGCAGGGAGCCAGCCCTGCTCTGCCTTGCACTGGTGGCTGCTGTGGCGGTGGCAGTGATGGTGATGGTGGCAGGGAGAGGTTGTACCTGCTGCAGTGGAGATGGACCTACTGCCAGGCAAGCCATGCTGTGGCCAAGCTCTGGTAAAAGACACCAGGGATCAGCTGCAAGACCTTCACAAAGGGCCCAATGCCAACAAAGCCACAAAGGTCACACAGGCTCTGGGGGTTGAAGACTCAGACACTGAGGGGGCCCCCGTGCAGCAGCAGCCCCCAGTTATGCCGGTGGGCACAGAGCTGTGAAGCCAGGAACAGGATGGGTGCTGGCAGGGACTGTCAAGTGGGACATGCAGCTGAATCCTCGTGCATGTACAAGTTTTCTCAGAATGGGACCACCACCCTGGCATCAAACCTCTCCTTCAGCATAGTCAGGTGCTTCAGGTAAGAGGCTAGCCAGCCCACGTAGCTGGCCACATCAGGGCTGGGTGAGCTGGGCTGGCAGTGGGTGAGCCTCTGCAGATGCTCCCAGCTCTCCACCTGCCCCAAGAGGCTCCACGGCAGCACCAGCAGCAGCACATGGTAGAGGCTGTGCAGGTCAAAGCTCTGCTGGCACTGCTGCATGTGCCTCACAAAGGCAACGATCTCTCCTCTGAGGGCAGTGTAGAGGGCTTTCATGGGCTGCCACGGTGATGGAGAGGAGGCAGCGAGGATCACAGCTCACCCACACAGTCCTGGGCCCTGGACATGCTGGCAAATGTACTGCACCAGGATGTGATGAACGACCTGGTGCAGGCAGGATTGCTGCGGGAGCTCTGGTTTGGGACATGCATGTGGCTTCAGCCAGCAGCCGGTTCTACCAAAGTCTGGTGTGCTGCTTTGAAGGGTGAAACATCTGTCCAAGTTGGATGAGTTGGTCCCAGTTGCTCTGCTGGAGAGGAGACAGCAGGTGGGTGGTGAGAAGGGCAACAGGGATGGGCTGGGGTGGGAGGAGTGAGTAAGCTGCAAGGGGTGAGCTCAGTGGGGTACTGCCACTTCTGTGGGACCAGAGGAGGAGACAGAGGCTGATGGGTGTCACTATACCAGGAACATGCTGAACCACAAAATGCCACTGCAATGCAGGGAGAGGAGCAGAGAGGCTGGCTGCAGATGCCCCAGAGGATGCAGCTGCGAGCGGGAGGAGAAAACCCTGGGTGCTCACAGCCCCCCAGCTTCCCAGAGGATGCTCTGGGATGGAGCAAGTGTCCTCCTGCTCCTTAAAAGGGGACTTGGTTCCACCAGACCAGAACTGTGCTCTGACCCCCAGTTTCTTCCACCTTTTTAGCGTTTGAGAAGAGTTTTATCTTTACAAAAGTAAGCAGCCACCCCTGCCTGTCTGGAGTACTAAAAATAAGAGGTCTGTTCCCCAAACTATCAGCTGTATTATTTTAAACCATTGTGTGTTAGGGAAACTATTTGGATTTCTGTGTCTGCCACCATGGTTCAAGTACACATAAGCTATCTTCTCCAGCTATTTTTGTTCTCTGCAGACAGGAGGGGCTGGCACATTTCTGTTCTAAGATACCATTGGCACCTGTTCACATGGCTGAATGGCTGGGAAGTTAAGGAAATTGCTGGCTAAGACCATCCCCATGACAAAACTGAATCAACGCCACTGACAAAGTTTCCTCTTTGCCCTGTCTATCTCAAAGTCCTTGCCTGGGCTTTGGTGTCTGTATTTCAGTCATTCTAACGTAATTAAAATTAATTTAAAATTTCTTTTTCCTCTTCCCTGCGAGGAGGGGGTTGTAAGCTCTGCACCTGGGGGTGGACAGTTGAAAATGGCAGGAGGTGGCAGCACGGCACATTCCTTGTACTGTGGGCTGGAGGGAGTGAGAGTGACTTCGTTTGCATTAACCTGCCCCAACAAGTGTCTGACAGGGGTTTTGTTTAAATGTAAGCTACACCAGTTTTGGGACAGTAGAGCTGAAGCTGAGGGGGATGATGCCTACACCAGCTAAAGAATAGCCCTAGCTCATGGGTGCTAGGGTCCAGCTCACTGTTGCAGAGGCTGAGGACCACCAGTGAGTACTGCTGAACACTGGTGACCCCATGCATCCCTGCTGCGGCTCTAGCCCCACACTCTCTGCCCTCTTCTGCCCTCCATCCACCTCCCCTCATCATCACTCAAAAGAGGGTACTCACCAGGCCCAGGAAAGGAAAAAGGGCTGAGCTGCTGCCTGCCAGGGGAAGAACCTGCCCTCTTTGGGCATGGACACAAATGTTCCTCCCCATGGGAACAGCAGGTTCGGATATGTCCCTTGTGCCAAAGCCAGCCTTTCCTGGAGCCAGCTGCCAGCCGCACAGGCATTGCTGCAGAGCTGCAGGGCAAAGATGCAGCTCCCTCCAGCCCCTTGTCCTCACACAGGTCTTCACAACGGACACTTCTATCACAGGGATGTCCGAATCCTGGGCACAGGCATGGAGACCACATTTCTTCAATACAGGTGAGTAATCCTGGTCATGGCTCTGAATGTGTCCCATGGGTTTGTCTGGCCTTGGCAAGAGAGAGAGTCCTTTACCTTGGGTGGTATGCTGCCTGCCTGATGCCTTTTGCCCCTGACCTGTCCTTCCCAGTGCATTGTCCTTGCAAGGCTCTTCAGCCTTCTGGATCTCTAAGGTGACTGTGCTAGCACTTCTCCCCAAAGGGAATCTTAGAAGTAAATAGTCTCTCAAAGGACTGAGAAGGAGAAAAGGGAGCAAATCCTCTGTTAGAAACCTCTGATAGGGACAGCATTCAAGGAACAGGGGTCTGACCCCAACAGTTCCCCTTCCACCTCCACCTGGCTGCTCATGGTAGCAGGACCCTTGACCACAGTGTTTCAGCCTGCTCAGTGAGCAAATGCTGCCTGTTCAGAGAGCTAGACAGGGTGATGCCCAGCCTTCCTGCCTGGCACCAGGACCCCAGGGGCCCTCACCTGGGAGTGATTCAGTGGGGACAGCACTGGGACACTTCTTCCATGCCTGTGCAAGGTTCACCTGTCCAGGTGCACACTTCTGGTGGGAGTGCACCTACTCACAAGCCACCGTGTCTTGCAGTGCAGTGATGGCTCACATGAGCTCCCTTGCAGAGAGGGGCAATGCTGCTGTAAAGTCAGGATGGGGAAGGCTCAGCCTGAGCTCTGAAATGTGGCTGCCAAAGCTTCTTCCCTGCAGGGAGGTGAGCTGGCACCCAAGGGTGTCCAGCCTTGCTCAGAGGGGGGCACACAGGAGCTGTAGCAAGGAGAATTACTGAGCACCAGCACTGCACAGCAACCCCCATTGCTCCTACCGCATTGCTGGGCCACAGGCTGCCAGATGTGACCTTGCCACTGAGCAGCACAGAGGGTAATCCTCCTCTTGTGACTTCTTTACAGAGGGGGAACCTTATGGTCTCTGCTGCAGGAGTCCAACTGGATGACTTCATCTATCAGCCCCATGTCCCTGGAGGATGAACCCCCCCCGCCAGCATGCAGGTTACAGCAGTGTCACCAGGGTGGGAGAGGTTGGAGAGTGGCCGGCTCCTGCTGTGAGAGGCTCTCATCCTCAGCAAGGCCAGATGGCCAGATGCTGGGCCAGTTCCTGCTGCTCTGAACTGGGGCTGCACTTGCTTGTCAGCCCTGAAATAGAACTCTAAACTGAATGCTTGGCAGACGGGATGTGTTAGTGCAGCCTCACCTGCTACCTGAGTTTGCTAAACGAGTAGCCCAGCATTTCAGGTTGCCTTCTGGGGACTTGTAAGGGACACATACACCAAAACAGGGCAGGGACTGACACTGTTTTGGCTGCAGGTGCACAGTGACAGGAAGAGCTCCACAAGATAGAAAGAGGAAATGTACTGAACTCTGGCTACTAGCACTCATCAGCAGAGCTTGGCCCAGGTCAGGGGCAGTGATATGACACCATTTAACCTCCTCGCTTGCCTGGGTTTATTGTGCAGCCTGAGACAAAGACAGAGAGCTACCTATGTGTGGTAAAATAGCCCAGTCTGGGAAACGCCTGCGCCACAGCTGGCTGACACACTTTCTACAGCATAAATCCCACAGTAATGGTATCTGTGAGTAAAGCCCCACTTATACATATCCGCAAGGCCATTTGTAACAGAGCCATCTGTGACCTTCACAGCATCACCCATTAATAGCAAGCTTTGGTCTGGGTACAGCAAAAGCAGGGCAGGCTTAATAGGAGAGGAAATTAGCTGGATGTGCTTGGCTGGCCTCATCTCCTCATGTTCCTACTGTAATTATAGCCCTGTGCAGCTCAGCTCTCTTATTCAGCAGTCTTGCCACCAGGACTGCATTTATCATGACCAAGGTGTAAAAGCCACATGTATTTATGTTTTGGCCCCAAGCAAACCTGCATCAGTGTGAAGGGAGCAGTGGCAAGGAACATCAGCTCTTTGCTGCTGAGAGCTGGATGTGTGGCCTAGAATGTGGCAGGGATTGGAAGGAAGTGTTGGGCTGGGGGACAAGACTGGGCCACCTATCTGCAGAGAAAGCTGGAGATACCTGATTATGAGTTTGGTCTGTCTAGCACAGCCAAGCGAAGACAGGGCTGGCAGAAAGTCAGAAGCTAGTGTTGGTCCCAGTGACACAGCTCAGGAGGATGCTTCAGAGGCCAATGGGTGGTACACAGTAACAGCTGGCTGGCTGTTCCCAGCATCCACCCTCTGGGCTCATCTGCTCCAGCTCTCTGTTCTTGTGCTTAGGCTGAAAATTAAGAATACATTCTGTTTTCCTAATCTGTGGAGAAAGAGAAGCCCTGGGGGGCATTCCTGTGCCTGGGTGGGATAAAAAGCTTCTCCCACCAAAGTCAAACTAAGCAGGGGTGCAGCACCGTTGGCTGGGGGTCTGTAGTGTGCAAAGGCAGTGCTTTGCATTGCAATGAGATGGGCTTGCTGTGGGTGGTGGCTGAAGTGAAACAGGAGCCAGCAGGGTGCCCAGGACAGATAAACACACCCCATCCTACATTGTCTTCCCTTGCAAGGGGGGTTCCCCCACAACAGTCCTCCTCTCCAAGGGGAGCAGGTGCCACAGTGCTTGGTGTGACTCTGTGAAAGCCTCTCTGGGTAGCCTTAATCACATTCCTCTGGAGCAGGAACACATCTGGTACAAATATGATCCTGTCCCCAAGGATCCTGGGATAATTTCTGCCGCAGAGCCCCAGAGCAGCCCTAGGCAGGGAGAGCTTTGGCAAGGCTTTGATTGCCACCACCCTCACCTTGCAGGGGATGGGGCTGGCTCGAAAGCTGCAGGGCAGGAGGAGAGGTCCGCAGTTTTGTGCTGAGTTGGGGCAATTTGAGCCTGAGTTGGCCTGGCCAGATCCTGCTCCGGTCTAGGCTGTGGCCAGGCTCCCCACAGGCTGGGAACAAGAGAAGGGAGGAACTGCCCTTTTCACAAGTTGATTTTTATGCTGATTTCAAGCAATTGTGAAACTGAAATGGGGAGGGGGCCAGAGTTGTGAGGTCAGAGCATGCCCTGCTGTTTATCTCCTTCCTTCACATGTGTGCAGTCTGTGTCTGGAGAGTGCCTCGGTGTCTAGCCCTTTGCCAGAGTCAGGCCACTCCTTCAAGGAGACACACTCGATTTTTGGCCACTGTTTCTCAGTAGTTCTCTCCCTTTGGAGAACTCTCTTCTGGCTGCCCTGTGCTTTGGGCAAGGGGGGATTTGGTGGCCCTGACAAAGCAACAGAGCGTGGTGGCAGGGGCTGAGATGGTAGCGATGCATGGCAGAGCACAGGTGCCCTGCTCCTGCATCTGTGCCTCCCCATGCCCCTGGCTGGGTCCAAGGTATCCTGCTTCTGCTGCTGCCTCTCTGGACTGTGATCATGTCAGAGATGATGGCAGAGAAGATTGGTTCCCCACCCTACAAGCATGGCTCTGATGAGCCACTGGGGAAGTGGTGCCTGCAGCCGAGGTGTCACAACTTGTTCCCTTGCAGGTGATGGGAGAGCAAGCCTGGCAGATGCTCACTGCCTGCCGCAGTGGCACACTGGTCTGCCTGCATCCCAGCCGTGTGCCAGACCCGAGGCAGAGGAGGAAATTAGGATATTGTCTGGTGTCCAGGAGGAATTCCTGCCTTGGCTTTTTCCTGCCAGTCCTCCGCCGACCCTCCCTTGGTGTGGAAAGCCCAAAAGGAAGCTGACTCACTGTCTGCTGCTGCCACGGCTGGGTGCAGGGCTCTGCTGCCTGCAGCACCACAGGGCTACTCCTTTCACAGATGCAGGAATAGCTCATTGCCCAGATCCCTGGCCCTCAGCTGCCCTGGTCCTCCTCTGACAGAGCCCAGCTTTCTGCTGACAAGCAGAGAACAGCTATGGCACCCTGGTTCCTGCGCCATCCACATCTGGGCTGACAGGAGGGCTGGGAGCTCTCTGGGTTGACGGCATTGCTGCTGAACACATGGGCAGTGTTGCTGTGTTGGGCTCAGGGCAGGAGGCAGCCCTGAGGTGGGGAAGAGGCTGATGGGCTGGAGAGGGGTCCTAGGCTTGTCCTGTGTGGTAGGGCCCACGCCTAACCTCATTGACTGTTTTGTGTTCATTGTGTCTCTGATGTGACAGCCAGCCCTGGAGCTGCTGGCGTGGCAAAGGTGAGGTGCCACAGATGTGGTGATGGCAGCATCCAGGTGAGAACAATGGCAAGTCAGCACTGCCCTGCTTATCAAGGCTCTGCAAATAAGGAGTTCGTAATAGCCACCCCTTCCCAGGAGCAAGCACCTAAATAGAGTTAGGAGACAAATCAGATATTGCTGTTTCCAGCTGCGCTGTATGAATGTAGGACTAGCAATTTAATCTTGTATCAGAAAGGAGTAAATATCCAGCATAAGTTTCTTATCAAGATTCTTGCTACTTTTCCTACTACTAGGCTGATAAGAGCACAGGCGTCATAGCATTAGTCACTGCTCCCGTGTTCAGGGAATCCAACAGTTACTGCTTGGATAGTTGGGAAAGATACTTTGTTCTAAGGACCAAATGAAGCCACTCCCTACTTCTCTCTTAGAAAGTGTCATTCGACAGAGGTTTAATACTAAAACCCTTGTCTTTTGAAAGGTTGGTTCCTTATCTCTCCCTGGGTTTTCCAAGCCCTGTTAGCCTCCTGGCTCAGAGCTGCAGGGAGGTCTCTCAGGCTGGAACAGCGACTTCTCCCTTACAGCCCAGCAATACGTGTGCTGCACCACCATCACTGTGCTGAAAACTGCTGCAGTTACAGACTTAGAAATTTTTTCCATGGTGTGTATCTGGGAGCTGATGAATGGGAAAGGCGACTCACAAGGAAATCAGGATAAGGCCCTGAATTTATGATGAGTGCATTTGGATTTGCTGGGAATAGGTTTGCTGCTAGCTTGCCACTTCATTGTCAGATCTCCCTTGATATACATCTGATCGGGTCATGCCTTGATGGGCAACCCAGCCCTGGATGACAGGAACCACAGACAGAGTTTCTCCACTAGAGAAGTCTGGGAGGGGACATCTGGTTCTGGAGATTCCTGCTGGTGGAGACCATTGGCAGGCAGGGAGAAGAGGTAAAGGAGAGGTGTGCTCTATGGCTTTCCCATGGCTGTGAGGACCTCCATAGTCCACTAGTGACTGTCCAGAGGGAGAAGCTGAACAGCCAAAAAGGTCAGCAGAAGCTGCAATAGTGGAGGAGGAAGAGCCTTCTTCAGGGAGAAGGTTGGCTGTGGCAGCAAAAGCCTAATGACGAATGTGTGGCTGCGGAGAGCACTGTCAAGGACACATCGCTGTTGAGTTAATCTAATCCTCTTCACTAACAGGGTAATTTGCCTTGCAGATAAAAGTATTAGATGTTAGGCTTATGGTGCCATCTTGCTTGATATTTTTATAAAACAGGGAAAGTGGTGTAGATTAGGCTAATCTAGCACAAATACAGATTTGGCTGGATACTTATGCCCAGGGTAGCTCTCAGTGATTTAGTATCAAATGGAAGGGCACACTGACAGTGACTCATATAGTAGGAAACCTTAACAAATGGTCTAGATAGTGAAGGTGGAAGAGGATGGTGGGTGTGATCATCACAGGTTAGACATTGGTCTAGGTGTGACTCCCTCTTGTGCAAGAGGTTGGACAAGATACTGCCGTCTCCCTCAGAACCCTCTCTGTGTCTAAGTAGTTAAAAAAGCACATTACTGAAATAAATAATAAAACCCCAAACCTTGTGCTGTCCCCCTCCATTAGATCTCCTTTCTTTCAGAATGAAGACATATTTTCCTACTGCAAGGAACACCTTCACAGTGTAGGCACTTGTGGACTATGACCTGTCTATGCTTTCTTGACAAGCTTCACTGAGCCTCTTGCTCTATGCCAGTTGTTCCAGATCTCAGAGACGTAATTTTGAAACTCTATCAGATCTATTTAATGGCTTCTCTTACTGCATCGTGCTATGATGACCTGCCGAAGGGACTCTGAACCCAAAAAGTTTGCTCTTCCAGATGATATCAATTGCCTTTCCAAAGCCCGTCCTTGGCTGCTGTGTCTGTACCAAGGTGGTCCCCGCTGCATATCCGTGGAGGGCACTGGCCGCTCGGACTCAGCCCAAACCCTTTCCAAAGTCCATCTCTCAAGACGCCGGCTCCTCCCCACCCAGCGTGACCAGCTTACCCGCTCCTGAATGCTCCGGGGCGGAGCGGAGCGGAGCGAGGCGGCCCGGCCGCTCCCTGCTGCCCGCGGCCGGCGAGGCGGAGCCAGCGCGGCGGCGGGGTGGACGAGCCGTTCCTGACCGGCCGCGGAGATGCGGCTCTGAGAGCCGGCCGGCAGCGCTCTGAGCGGGGCGGCACGGCCGATGGACGCCTCTCTCCGTCAGGTGGGCAGCGGCGGGGCCGGGGGGCACGGCGGCGGCGGCGACGGAGGCGGCGGCAGGGCTGCCCGCCCGTCCGCCTGCTCGCCCCTGCCCGGGGGACGGGGGGAGCCGGGGGGCGGCCGGGCGGCAGGGTCAGGTCCCCGAGTGTGACGAGCATAAGGGTGCCGCGTCCGGGCTCGAGGTCCCCGGGCGCTGCCCCGGGCCCGGTGCGCGGGATGCCGCGTTCCCCGCGGGGCTCACCGCGGCCCCGCCGTCTCCTCGCCTGAGCAGTCCCGGCTGCACTTTTTCTTGCGCGCTGACGTGTGGCTGCCCTTGTCCCCGAGCGCTCCCCAAGCCCAGTGCGAAAGCAGGCAGGAACCAGACAGGCATCTGTGAGGAGCCGAACGGGTTACGGGAGCCAGAGCCCGAGTGATGTGCGGTTCTAGCAATTCAGGCGGAGGGCTGCTTGCAGGAGGAAGGAGAGGATTTGCCGCATGATAGTAGTCATGGCTGCCCAGAGACGGCTCGCATGCTGCTTTAATCCCCTGGTGTGATTTAAGGGTCCAGAGCCTGCTTCTGCCTGTGTGTACATGTCACAGCTCGGCTCGCCGCGCGTGGCACCGGGCCAGAGCCGGGCCGGTGAGGAGACGGGAAGCGTGCGACTGGAGGGAGCGTTCGACTTGGTCCCCTGCCCCCTCGGTGCCTCTGCCCAGTCACCTTCACGCTGGCAGGCAGAACGGGCTCCTCAGAAGCCAGGCTTGTACCTGTTAGACCTGGACTCTGGTCCCATGTGTGCATGTAATGGACCCTTACAACAGGCATCTGGGGCATATGCTTGTGGTCCGGTGCCCTGAGCACACGCAAGTTTCCAGTCCAGCCTGGTGCTGCCTTTGGTTGTGAGGGGTAGGTGTGTGTAAGGCTGGGTCAGCCCTTGCTGGCTCCATGCGTGACAGTGAGTGCCCATGGCAGTGGGCACAGCAGGCACTGTAGGGTGACAAGGCCATCCTGAGGTCTGTGGCTGAGCTCTGAAAGCCTCCTGTTTGCAGCCAGGGGCATCAATCACCCGCCCCCCTCCAACTCCCGGTTGGTTTCCAAGCCATTAAACGCAGTGTCTGGCCCTTGCTGTGTCCTGGTGGAGGGTGGAGGGGATCGGCAGCCCCGTCTGGAGCAGCCCGTAGTCAGGGAGCTAGAGCAGCTGATGAAGCCGGGCCTGCCCCCTCCCCGGTGAAGCACTTTATCAGAACAGATGTTTTCCCAGATCTGGCCCTGGAGAGAAAGGAGTGGCTGCCCTGGGGCTGCGCGGCTGGGGCTGCCCGGCGGCATGAACAGCACATCGCCCAGGATCCTTCCAGCCATTAACTGATTAACCTGCCGCTCCTGGAAGCCTGGGCTGCCTTTATCTAATCAGATGGAGGCCAGGATTTCCCAACGGGCCTTTTCACCAGAGCCTTAATGCCCACCCCTCAGTTACAAGTAACCTTCTGGCCTCTTGAAACAGGAGTAGTCACTGAGGAGCCTGAAGCGTCTGAAGGAAATGGGAGGCAGGAGAATAGATGCCCAGAGGTGCATGTCTCAGCAAGTTGCTCCCAGCAGAGAAATGCCTGTTTTGTCCAGCTCCACTTGTCCAGGCATGATTCTGCCATTATGTGGAGAATCAGGGATTTCCAGGGAAGGGCTGAGGGGCAATCCTGAAGCCAGAGACTCTCTAGGAGTCTTACATCTCTTGTAAGTCATGAGCTTAAACCCTGGTGAAGCAAGATGGCCAAGGCTGGAGAGCCAGGGCAAGCATGTGTGGGAAAGCATCAAGCTTTGCTTTGCAGGAAAGGGAGTGGGGGTGAGAGACAGGGAATGTGGCTTCCCTGGAGCGGGAATGTTTGGCATTTGTTGCACCCAAGCCACTCTTCCTCTTTCTCCATGGGGGGTTCTTGGTGGGAGGGCAATGCCTGAGAAGAAGGGAGTTACTCCACCTCTTTCTGCTGCAGCAGAAGCCAAACGTGTCCCATGGGATGCATGTCATCCCTTAAAACAAATATTTTAAACCCCATCAAGTTGCTGATCTTGCTTTAGCAGGCTCCCATGCTGTGCTTGCACCATTTAGATACCACACTCAGCAATATGGTCAATGTCTGGAGTTAGGTGGGCATGCTTTGGATCTTTCTGACTGGTTCCGCCCTCAGCAAGCTGGAGACCAAAGGAGTTCCTGTTCTTTGAACTTTATCTATCCGTATCTTAGTGATGGGTTCAACCTACTTACCATTTTGGCTCTGTCAAGGGGGTAGTAGTTTTGGACAAATGTGCCAGCTTGACACTGCTGAAGGGCTTCCCATGTATTGTGGCTGCTCTGACTGCTGACCCCAGAGTTGTCAAGCTGGTAGGGTGTGTGCTGCTGCTGCTCCTCCCCTGCAGTGTCCCAGGTGGGCCAGATTAGAAAGCCTTCATCCTCAGCAAGTGGTACAGCACAAAGATGTGTGCCTCTGCCATCTGATGCTTGCTTTGCAGGATGGTTCAGAGATGTGATGGATGATGCCTTTGCTCCAGCCAGGTATGAGGGGAGGAGCTGAGACAGTGTGTGTACTTGCTGTCTCTTTTCTTGTCTGCTGCAGTGAGTCCTGTGCCTAGACAGGGAGGAGGGGCTCTGGAGGCCAGGGCTGTGGCATGGTGACGGATGATAGTTTCCTTTTGTTTCTGGAGTGTGGGCAGGATGTTGGGTGACACAGAGGATGTGACTTGCACTCCAATTCCCCCTGAGGATCAGGAATGTCGTGGCCAAGGTTAAAGGAGACACTTCTCCCATCCCATCCCATCCCTCTCTGCTCTCCAGTTGGAGTGACCAGACAGCATGGCCCCGCAGTGAGCCTGCACTGAGCTACATCATCCAGTAAAGTCACAGATGCCATCCTCCTTCTGCTCATGTGCCACTGGACTAGGAACGCTGTCATTTTAAGCTTTAAAGAGTTTTCCTCATTGCTCTTTCAGGAAAATGCAACACTTCTAATCTGTGTTGTAAAATAAATCCTCTAAAGTCCTTAAGCTTTCTGACATAGGATGAGAATGGCAGGAGGGATCCTGCGCTCATGTTCTGCAAGGCTGTGGGGCTGTGTGCACCTGAGTACAAGGGCTACCTGAGTTTCTACCATGTATACATCTGAACTGCTTTCTCAGCCCAAAACTGATGTAGAGAATAAGCAGCTGTGCCAGGCCTCTTTTGCTCTGGCAGCTTTCCCCTGTCTGCTGCAAGGGTGTGCTGACTACTTCGTGCAACTGGGAAGTGTCTGACTACTCCACAAAGCCATCAGTTAGTCTTCAGAGTGTGGCCCTTTTCTGGCCACGTGATACCCAGCTGTGCACACTGTCTTCCAGGTGTCTGATGGTTAATCCTACTGTAAACACAATGCATGATACATTTGCAATACGTTTACAATACATTTGCAGATAGTACATGGGTAAGGAGAAGAGCTGAAGGGACTTGCGTGTGAATGCATCTTTGCAGTGTGGATCCAGCCATATTCGTGGGTGTGGGACCAGTCTGATTTTTGGTTGCATGTGTGATTCTCACCAGTTTTGACCTCTCTGTTGAAGCTGCCTGGCTGCATCATTCAGAGATCAGTGTCTCCACGGAGCCCAGCTTGTGCTGGGTGGGGAGGGCTTGTACATGGCATCCTGGATTGGATTTCTCAACAGCTTGGTTTGCCCACCCCACACTCCCTGAAGTTGGGAGAAAGTGGAGTTCCTATGAGAGGAGTGTGGCCGGATGTCCTGGAGAATCCTGTCTGAGGTGAGGGAAATGGTTCAGCTGACTTGGTTGACACTAACCATGAGTGATGTGCTGTCTTTCCAGATAATAGTGATCTGAGTGCTTGTGTGTTAACAACCCTTGGCTTAGGAAAATGCCGTCTTGGAAAGAAACAGTAGATAGAGCATCATTGTCTTCAGCAGTGGGGCTACTCTGTGAAGGAGTATTCCTACCAAACCTCATTCCACCCCTCTGAGGAACATGCATTGCTGACTTTCTCTGGAAATCATCTCTTATTTCAGTGAGTTTATTGAGAGCTCTTAGAAAAGAGGATCTGGAGAGATTGGAAAGAGAAAGAGAAATGCTGACTATTACATCCATGCTGTGTATGTAATGTTCACTGAGTCAATACCAACTGGAGCAAGCCCCCTCTGTTTAAGTAGTCTGTGTAATTCAAATAAAGAGAAGTACCACTGCTCTTGAAGGTATGCATGGGGCTGGTGTAGCATGGATGTTCCTACATGCAGAATCCTCCATCCCTGCTGTATCTCCCCAAAACCATTCAGAGCCATAAAGAGGCACATGTAGGGCAAAAGGGCCCAGCTGCCCTGTTCTGTACCAGCAGTTGCAGGGAAGAAAGCTATTGTGCCAGAGGAGACATGAAGAAGTGTCTGGCAGAAGAGCAGGAGTCCTCTTAGCTCACTCCTTAGGGCATTCATCTGCAGCCAGCCTGTGTGAGTGGTGACCTTGTCAGATCCTATCAGCAGCATGAGGGTGGGCTGGTGCAGGGGCTGGATGGGAGCCCCCCTGGGAAGGGAGCCAGTCCTCCCAGGGCCAGCCTGCAGCTGCCCCATTGCTGCCTCCAAAACCACTTTGTACCACTCTGGTTTCACTTCTTGCCTCACTTATATATATATTTTTTTAACATAATAATCACAAATGTTTCGCAATTTCTTATTTCCTATTTTGCTTTGCTTTAAGGAGAACATGCAAGCTATTTAAATGTGATCATTAAGACTGAAACTTCTCCAAGTCTGGGTTTCCTGGTTATCCTCCAGTTACCCCAAGCTCTGCAGTTCTGTCTCTGCATTTCCACCGCAGCTTACACACAGTTCAGCTGCGCTGTAGAGCTGAGTCCCAGGAAAAACACCTACAGAAGGCCTGCCTGCCCTGCCCTCCTTGGCACAGCATCTAGGGGACTCTTGGGTCCTGTCATTATGAATGCAATAATTATCGTAGCAACTGAAGCAGAGATTGGGCCTCTTATAGTTACAGTGATCAGTGTATTTGATGGGAAGGTCGAAATTAGGGTTAGGACCAGGGCTGTGCATTAGTCCTGCTTATTCCTGCCCCCTGCATATTGAGCCAATGATTAAGATTTCGCTGAATCACACCTTCTGGAAAAGCTTCTTATTGCCGGAGGATCCCCTGCTTTTTGCAGTTTCTTCAAGTGGTTACACAACCTTGTTTTAAAATAAATCCTGCTTCATTTCTGAAGTGTCTGGCAGCTCCATCCATTTTTGGATCCTAATTTTCTTCTGCTTCATGAGAGTTGTTTCATTCCAGATAACTTCTCTGTTTTCAAGAAATTATTTTCCAGCACCAAGTTGCCTCTGGGTTGCTGGCAAAGGTGAGGCAGCAGGTATCAGAGCAGTGGTCTTGGTACTGCTGGCAGTTGTGTCCTCACAGCAGGGTTTAGTTAGCTGAGTATGCAGGGACTGAGGTAAGGTTTGTAGCTCATGCTGGGCCACATGCTGCTTTCATCCCCCTGCTATCAGTGTCTGGGCTAGATAGGGCAGCCCTAGATCTGGCAAATCTACATAATGACATTAACATTTTCACAAGAACTTTTGCATTTCAAGGGATATTTCTGAATAGCAAAAATTACTTGAGTTTTTTTGAGTTTTTCTGGAAGGCTTCTCTCACACCTCAAAGCAGTAAACTTCCTTACTCCTGTTTATACATCCCAGACATGCATCAGCTTTTGTTGCAACCAAATGTCCTGGGAATTTCTCTTCAGCAGTTCACAATCCTCTTTAGGTCTATGGCTTTCCACAAGACATTCCTTTGTTTGAAGTGCTCCTTGCATTCCTTCTCCCATGAAGCTGTCCTTTCACTTTGGCTGTATTTTAATCCCATTTTGTTCAAACAAGCAGGCTGTGGAATCTACACTGCTCTGATGGTCTCATCCTCCTGGGTACTTACTGATCTACCAGATGTTGGCATCTGCTAGTACTGTCAGCACTATTTTTGATTTTAGGTCCTTGATGGGAATACAAAGTAGTCTGCAGAGTTTTGTTAGAAATACCCTCAGATAGTCATGATTTTCCCCACTTGTAGGAAGTGTTTTGAGATCCCTTTGCTGATGTTTGCTCCTCAAGGGTGGTCTTTTGTCAGAGTACTGTGTTCTAGATGATCAATGCCAGGAGAATATATTCTGTCCAATTTATCGCTTATGCTTGGATGCAAGGAACAAAGAAGTATTTTTGACTAGACTTTTTTCCAGACGTTGACTGGCACTGGTCAATAATTAAAGCTAGACTATTTTTATGTTGCAAAAGCTGAGGGCAAAATCTCTGTATTTTCCTGGGATTGTCAGACTAAGCAACTAATGGTTACTGGGGATCATCCTGCTGTTGCCTTCATTTAGGCTCTGACCCTGACAGTCTCATGGAATTTCCCCAGCATTTCCAGGCTTATCAAAAATGAGTATCTCATACCAAAAATGAGAAACTTTGTTGGACAGATCTCTTGTGATATATGGGAAAGCACTTCAACATCTCAGTGTCATGCAAGAGGAGTGCTTTACAGGGATATTTATTAAAAACTTTTGCATGTCTCCATTGTTATTCACAGTGCTGCCATCCTAGTCTAGTAGCTGAATGCTGCTACTAACACGTCTTTGTCCCCAGTGATTTTAGAAGGGAAAAGAGTGAACTGCCTTTACTCCACCTTCTTACTTGCTTGGACTTTTTCCCCCTTTTTCCCCACTTTCAGTCTAATTTCAGATCAGTGGACAGTGCATCCCAGCTCCGAGGCACTCCACTTGCTTTCTGTGTGGTGTTTGAGGGAAGGACACTGAGGACGATCAAACACCAGGGAAATGTCTCGTGAAGAATTTAAAAACTCTGAGAATACTTTATTAGTGAAATGACAAATAGGGGGAGACATGGCAAAAGAGCAGAAAATAATGGATGAGACAGAGAAGGTGGATTGGATTCTTCTATTCTCCATCTCTGACTGTGAGAAAAATGGATTTTCTTCTTAACAGTGAGGAGACTGATTGATTAAAAAGTGTATGTTTCCATGTAACGTGTGAGTAGATGGTAGAACTTCACATGGCAGGGAATTATTGAAGTCAAGGATGTGGCGAGCTGCAGAAAGGTACTGTCTGCAATCCTAAATTATGCATAATAAACATTTCAGAAGAAAAACTGTTTCAAGGGCTCTCGTCTGAGATTTTTACAAAACACCTTGCATTGTAGCTGCTCAGAAGCAGGATGCTGGAGCTGGCATTTCCGTGATAGACTGCTGTATCCTCATGGCTTCTTGAGGCTCTGAGCTCTCCCTTGTGGACCCTGAAAGCGCCTCAGCTGTCCATCATCCTCACTTCAGCCTTGAAGCCATTGGCCGAATTTGAGGGAGAGAGGGAGCTGCAAGGAAGCTGCCTCACTATATCTTTGGTGGCAAGAGGGAGAGGCAATCCAAAGCAATGTCCAAGTTGAGAGCAGGGCAGGGATAGCTCTTCACTTGCTGTTTGGAGCAGTGGAAGTTTTCCAGGGCCAGGCTGGCCTCTTGCACATGCCATGTTGACCCCTTCCTTTCAGAGCTGCTGGGATGTGGGAAAGCCATTGTGGCCTTGATGTGTAGGGTTTTTAGAGACAGAGAATACACATCTGTAGCTATCCATGTGAGTAACATGCCCTAGAGGATTAATTGTTTTGATTGGGAGTTTAGGTGGGGAAGAGCATGTAGGGAAGGTGTGCAAATGGCTGTCTTTCATGATCTGAACTTTTAGTATGTGTGCCACTTAGATCCTAACAAGTCTTTGGGTTCCAATGGGTTTCATCCTAGGGTGCTTAGGAAATTGGCACAAGAGCTGGCTGGGCCACTCTCCATCATTTATCACAGGTCCTGGCTAACCGGGGAGGTCCCTGATGACTGGAGGTTGGCCATTGTGATGCCCATCCATAAGGAGGGCTGGAAGGAGGATCCAGAAAACTATAGGACTGTCAGCCTGACCTCAGTGGCTGGCAAGGTTATGGAGGAGATCATCCTGAGTGCCATCAATCGGCATGTACAAGACAACCAGGGGATCAGGTCCAGCCAGGATAGGTTTAGGAAAGGAAGGGCCTGCCTAACCAATTTAATCTCATTCTATGACTGGGTGACCCATCTAATAGATGAGGGGAAGGCTGTGGATGTGGTTTACCTAGACTTCAGCAAAGCTTTTGACACAGTCTCCCGCAGCATCCTCCTGGAAAAGCTGGCAGCCTGTGGCTTGGACAGGTGCACCCTTCGCTGGGTTAAAAACTGTCTGGATGACTGGTCACAGAGAGTGGTTGTGAATGGTGCCACATCCAGTTGATGTCTGGTGACCAGTGGTGTCCCCCAGGGATCAGTACCGGGCCCAGGTCTATTCAACATCTTTATTGATGACCTGGATGAGGGGATCGAGTACCATTAGTAGATATGCAGATGACATTAAGTTGGGGGTGAGTGTCAATCTGCTGGAGGGTCAGGAGATGCTACAGAGGGACCTGGACAGACTGAGTTGATGGGTTGAGGCCAATAATATGAGGTTTAACAAGGCCAAGTGCAGGGTCCTACGCTTTGGCCACAGTAACCCCCTGCAGTGCTACAGACTGGGGGATGAGTGGCTGGAGAGCAGCCTGGCAGAGAGGGACCTGGGAGT
>JANIJG010001759.1:0-11514 GCA_024611175.1 Megaceryle torquata | reverse complement strand
CAGATATTTGCTTTACTGAAGCATCAAGAAAATTGAAAGTACTGTACACTTTTTAGAACTAAACCATCAAGTTTTTTGTTGTTTGTGGGGGTTTTGTTTGTTTGTTTTGTGTAGACATATAATCTTTATGAAATCCATGCTTTCTATCAGTTTGGTTTATAAAAACAAATTCATTTTGGCATGTGGAATATTACTGTGATGCAATGCGTGGGATGGAATCGCTTGAAGAAGTTTTATTCAGTTAAAATATAACTTTTTGCATCTTTATGATTTTTTTTTGCCACCTTCTTGGCCATGCATGATCTAAAGATGCTCTGTCTCTTACAGAAGATGTGTGTGTAACTTGGTGTTTTCACCACTAGGCTTTGGGTCACTGCCTGCAGATTTTGTTCTTTCAGTTTATTGAAGTCATGGTCAACTTAATTGGTTACAAATTTGTGTCCTTATTAGCAACTTTTCTGATATCACATCTGTATTTTTGTGTCCAGACCTCTTCTCGTAATGAAGGCTTTTCTTATTATTGGAACTTGAGACGTTCTGGGCACCTGTCCCAGAGTGCCTGAGCAGAAGCTTTTGTGCCAAGGACTTTTAAAAAAGAATGTTTTTCTATCCTTTCCCTCCTTCTGCTTGGGGTTGTGGGTAATAAAATGTAGGCCAGATCCTTTTACAGTGTTTTGATTTATCTGTATGATAACATTAGCACCGTTCTGAAAATGGAAATACTGAGAATTTTAAAATCAACATGTACCTTCTGAGTGACATATAAAGGAGAAACCTCTGAATTGCATATGTATGATGAATAAAACACCAGTTAAGGTGCTTAATGGAGTCAAAGGTGGTTTCTGGTGTGTTAGATTACATGGATGGGTTGGTGCCTTCTTAGAGTGGCATAGTATGTGATGCATAATTTCAGCTATTTAAGAAGTGATTTTAACTGGTGTGCCATGGCTGGGGACACGTGTCCATTTAATAGATCCAATTAAGTTGTAACTAAACTAGGCAGCTAGCATGTAGCAGAGAGGTGAGGATTACCGTACTTTGACTTAAAAAAAATAATTAATTTTTTTAGCCTAATGTTCCTTTTTACAGTGCATCTATTCAAGTTAAATAGTGATTGTTTTCAGGGCTGCAAGTCAGTTTCTTGTCCATTTAGTAAGGCTTGTTGGGAGAACTGATAACTTCTAATTAACAAAGTGATAGAAGTGGAAAACAACAAACAGTTCAAAGGCACCCAAGTAGTCCTCCTTCAGTTCCAAAGTCGAGCCAGCAACAACATGCAAGTTGAGAACGATTGCACTAGCATATTATATTTCTGATATAATAGTTGCAACTATTGGTATCCCCACCAATTTTACTGTGTTTTATTGCCTCGTCAAACTTCTGACTTCTATGTTGTTGTTAGTAAGCTATTAAATCTCAAATATAACTTTCTTTGGTCACAATATAATTATTTTGATGTTATATTCATAATGATTACAAAGTTTTATAAGGTTAATAGTAGTGTGCTTAATTGTCAGATATTCTAAAAACAGTCCCATGAGTTCACAGTGTGTAGAGACTGACTTTCTCAGAGGCAAAGCCAGAACGGCCACTGAAAGAAGTGGCTTTGCTGCTTGTCCCATACTCTGTTCTGTATCCTCTCTACAAGGATTTGTTTTGCCACATGCTAAAATGGGTGGGTGAACAGGTCTGGGTTAAAACTTAGGAGAAAAAAACAAACCCAACTAAACGTGTTAATTTTAGCCTGAATCATTTTCTTGCATGATTTATCGAGAGTGCTCATAAATACTTGTGCTGGCACAGGAGAAAAAGCAACTTCTTTCAGTGGCAGTCCTGCTTTAGAGTGATGAAAGAACCTGAGTCAATTTGAATGTGAAAGTTTGCAAATGTTATCTTTTGAGATAAAGATGGGGACTTCTGCATTGTTTCTGCAAAACTATCTTGCCTGCTAGATTTTTTAAGTAAAATAAATAAATTACGATAATTTCAGATATAGTTTTGTACCAACAGCTATATAGTTGTTGTGTTTTTGGTTTTTTTTTCTTTCCGTGGGTGTTTTTGTTTTCTGCAGGAAAAAATATTTATAGTGCAGTGTTTTCTTTTACCTATAGATATCAGTGTAAGCAACAGTAATTTGTAGTATCTGTAGAAAGCACATTATTTAATCAGAAACTAGAGATACAAAAGTACCTCCCCGACAAAAAATAAAAAAATAAGTTAAAAAAAATATTTTTTTTTGAAACCTTCCAGAGGAAAAGGAAGGATAAATTAGTTTCTGCATAGAGATTTTAAACAAAGGTTTAAGGCAATGTAAAAACCTATCTTTGTGAAAGTTAAGAGTTTTTTAGGTTAAAATTTATTGGGGATGGTGTAGTTCTTATCATAGTTGGGGTTAGTACTCTTTTCTGTGTGTGTTTTTGTTGATGTTGTTTGTTTCATTTTTGTTTGGGGGAATGAGTGGGTGTTTGTTGGTTTTGTTGGTTTGTGTGGTGGGGGTTTTGTTTGTTTGTTTTGTTTGGGTGTGGGGTTTTTTTGGGTTGGGTTTTTTTTTTTCCGCTTTTCCTATGGTGACAGAATGGGAAGGCATTTTCTGTGAAAGTTTCTTTGCATTTCCACACACACACCCCTACCCCTCCACCTTCTCCCCATTTCTCCCCCTGCCACCACACCCCAAGGCCTAGCTTGTGATCTTTTGGAGAGGTTAGCACTCCTAGTGTGTCTTGAAATCTTCCTTATCTCATCCCATAACATTTCTTTCTTATCTGATGAAGTATTTGTGCCAGGGTGAAACAAACACTCCCTCTCCTCCTTCCCATTGTTTTTCTGCTTGTTTTCTGGTTATTAGATGTTGGCATCTTTGTAGTTGGGCCTATTTGCTTTATCTTTGCAAGATTACCTTCATATCACTAGAAATAGTTAATGCTAATAATTTATCATCTTATGCACAGGTGGTTTTTAGGCATCTGTTACATAATGTTAACATCGAAAAACTTTACTTGATTGATACTTAAATGTTTTGGAGTAGGCTGGAGGTATGTGAGAGGGGGGAAAAAAGTTTACTCTTTATTCACCCTGGTGTTTCTGCATGAGTTAATGGCCATTCTCAGAGATTTTCGTTAGATAGACCTTTGATCTAATGTGGCTATGCTTACGTAGTTATTTTGAACAAAATGAACAAATAAGATTAGAGTATCATCTGGGAGAAGAAAATCTGTTTTTTATTGTGTCGTACACTAGAATTTGGTATTTTTGACAGGAAAAAGTGCACACATTAACTATGTTAGATTGTATTAATTATTATTTGCTGTCAAGACTTAGATGACATGGGTATTTTCATGGCTTAGATATCTGACTTGCATGTACTTACATGCTTGTATTTAAGAATTATAAGCAGTTTTGTGGAGGTCATATAGCCAGGTTACAGAACTGTTCCACAGTTAATTATGCTAACAATTTTAAAACTTCCATCAAGTGTATTTAACTGCAGATTGCAGTTTGCAATGTTCTTGAGCTATTGCTGGCCACATAAGCCTAAAGCCAAATTTCTAATTTGATTTTGCTCATAGTTTAATCTTTTTAATTAGTTTGACTCTTGTAACAATCAAGTTTTTCATTAACTAGGACAGGCCACCAGTCAGAGAAGAAGAAATCTTGTTCTGGTTTGGGGTTTGTTTTTTTTTTTTTTTTCCTTTCCCAATGGAATATTAGCTGTTTGCTTTGTAAATGTCCCAGTTTTATCAATCCTGGGAGAAATAGGCCACGTAGGCTCACCCAGTTCACCCAGCTATTACTGTATTTCAAACTGATTGATAATGAGACCCTTTGGTTTTGTATCTGACAATTTTCTTTTGTTACAAGTGCATCAGTAGTTAATGCAATTGCACGTGTACAGTATTATTCTAATGGTTTCCCAGCAACAGTAAGATAAATATATTGTGAAAGAAAAGAAGGGGAAAACCAGAGCTTGCTGAATTAGCAGTGATAACTTCTGATGACTGACCACCAAAATGGACAGACTAGTTCAGAAGTCCTTATGCCTTCATTTATTCTACTGTAAACCTAAAAAAATTATTAAATTTATTCTTGTCCTAATGTGTTTTTTTTGTGAGCAGTTTAAAAGATGGGGAACTGAAGAACTACTGAAAGGGGAAAAAAACCAAACCCAAACCCAAGAAAGATAAGCTGGCTTCATATGCCTGCTTTGGCATTTCTAAAATGTAACTTCTGCAGTGACTGTACATTCTGTTGCACTTTACATGTTCAGACCACAAGTTCCTTTGATTTCAGTTACATTTCTAAGTACCTAGCATTTCTGTAAACCAGGTGTCATAGTCTCTGAGTAAGAATCCAGAAAATGACAAATATTTTCTGGGAAAATTTGGTTATAGGCTGTTTTAAAAGCATACAGAAACTTTGTAATAGATGAGAGGCTAGCATGCAAGTCTTCAGGCTTAACTGTTTTAAAACATGGAGTTGAATATTCCTTTCCTGCAATATTGTCCTTCTGTTATAGTCTTCCAGCTTCAATACCTAGGAAGGATGTCCTTGGGCAATATGCTCCTCTACCAAACAGCCTTGATTAACTCCAGAGCAAGTCCTTTCTGTGGACTGAAAACCAAGTGATGGCTTCAAGATTTTTGGTGCTGTTGAGTGTTTATTATTTTTTGTTTATTGGTTTGTTTGTTTTCAAAGGAAGGAATAAAAAGAGAAAGGTATGTTATCACCAAATACCATATTAGCATTAGGTTTGGGGAGACTTACTAGAGGTTTGAGAAGTACAGGGTTGTTTACCTCAGAAAAGAGATTAATAAGAGTTGTGTTAAAAGCATACAAACCACCAAATGACATATAGGAATTTCTGGGTTTGCCCCTCTCTTGTGGAGAAAGAGCATTTGCTGAAATGGGAACTTAAATTTGTTGAAGGCTAAATATTTCTTAGGATCATACTGGAAGGTTGTGGCAGAGTAGAGCTGACAAAGGTCTCTAGTATAAATGATGTGTTTTAATTATATAAATCACTTGCTTTAGGTGGGTTTGCCTGTCAGTATGTATTTTTATGGTATAATGTGGGACACTTTTTGTGTATTAAAATATTTTAAACAAAGTTTGGATACAAAATGCTCCACACATCACTGCATTCTTATGAGTAGTTTAGATGCATAAGTTTGCAAACCAACAGGAGCCTGAGCTGTGCTAAAAGACTCATAAACGAAGTGTTAATCCCACAACAGTACTATGAAGTGAAAGAAAAATTATCGCTTGGTTTGCAGACAGTAATATGGAGATGATTGATAGGAAGGGAAATGAAATGTCATCTGAGGTTACTTTTCTTCCTTGTCTACTTGAATCAATTAATTATTTTGTCTGCTTAATGCCTGTGTGCATCTTTTGCTACCAAAAAGAAAACCAACAAGCACTAATTAGCATATCATTCGTTCCCAGTATATCTTCTAGCCATTTTGGTAGTTAAAGAAACCAAACTTTTGTCTAGTCCCCAATCTCTGTTAAACATTCTTCACAGAAGATTTTTTTTTTTCCAGATAGCAGTATCTTCTTAATCACCATTGTTACCTAGAAATCTAAACCACATGCTTATTATTGGTGTCACTCAAAGCAGTGTGTGTTTGCTGGCTCTGCAGCTGCAGTAAACTAATGAACAGTATCCCCACTGCTGTGCTGACATCAGAATTTGGCTGTTGGAAAGATGTCTTAAGCATGATGAAGTACTGTTAAAGGTAAACAAAGATTAAATTGGCACAAAGTATGTTCCTGCTTAGAAATGAAGGTTGAAAACTTTGTGATACCCCATAGCATGAGATATCCTAAACATATGTTTTATTTATGTGAGACAGTTGATACATACTTATCTGATGGAGATGTCAGAGTTGCAGTGTTAGGATCGGGTTTGCAGCCAAGGTGGGGGAAAAATCTATTCAAATTTACTCCGAAGACTGGCCAGCCTGTTTGTTTTAGTTATTCTCAAGTGAGTTACTGCATCTATCTAGTTGTTCAGTTATATTACCTAATCTTAATGGTACTGTATTGTCTTCCACAGATACAGTCTGTCACCTTTTGCTGAAACACTATTTGGTAGTCATTAGCAATTTTAGCCTTTATATTGTGCTTTTGGTACCTCATGGTAGAAACTGTGACATCTATCTCCAGGAGATTTTGCAAAACTTTTAGAACTGTTAAGCACAGGTGAAGTTCTGTACTGTCAAAATACATTCATAAGGATAGAAGAGTCATACATCTTTTCTACTTAAAAATATTTTTTTTTTTGAACTGATACAGACACTGAAGATGAAAGAGAAGGAGAGAAGACATTTTGAAATGAGCTTGGAGAAATCTGGAGTTTTCTCCCATCTCCTTTGCTGGCTATAACACCTGAAAAATGCACATGCTTTAAAAAAACTATGTTACTGTTCAGTAGAATTAGCATTTTCCTGCAGTCATTAAAGAATTAATTTTGGTCTGCAGTTGCAGTCTCTGTCTTTCTTAGGTCTTTCTATGGAAATGACCTGATTGACCACCACGGAATAGCTTTACATCTGCAGGTTTAAATTTATTTTTTTTAATCTTTTGTAACATACTGATCTTTAAACTATTTTATCACCGTATCTAACATGTGAGACTATTCAAAGACCAAATTCAAAGTTGTACTTACTAAGAAAATCTTATTACTCTAGTTTTAAGTGCCTGAGAATTAGCTTCACACAAATGGAAAGAAAATGAGTGTTTTCAGTTTACTTTGTAGATGTGATAGTACTTTGTCCGGACAAATGTTTTTAGCTTGCCTTTCTAATGAAATAAGATTTTTATCTGATCAGCCAGTCTAATTTCTCTGTTACTTATCTTCCCTGAAGTTACGTTAGTTCAAAACTTGCTGGCAGCTGGGCAAAGGTTTCAAAGATGCAAGATTTGTCTAATTGGTGCAGAGCAGAATAGAGACATCTGAATTCTGTTTATACAAAAGAAAACAGACCAGCACTGTTAAACGTTTCAAAAGGCAGCAGCCCATGTGCTAGCTGGAATAAATTCAACTAATTCCCACATGGGTGTTTCAAATGTTGTAGGGGCATGTGCTGTCCCTTCCTCAGCTCTCCAGGCATGGCACCAAGGGGGAAGTGGACAGGTATGCAGAAGGATGAGAAAGAGGGATGCAGAAAGGAGTGAATTGAGAGCACTCTTGGAGGAGAGTGTTGGGGAACAGATCTGTTGGAAACCAGCCATTGTTAATTTTGCTGCTTATGATAAAACTGATTTTGAATAGCAGCAGTAAAGGAGATAAACAGCTAAAATAAAGCACAAAAACTTTAAAAAGCTCTCTTAACCTGCAGATTTTGGTGTTAGCACAGAGCGTTGTGCATGGTATTTGAAAATATTACTATTTTTTTAAACTTAAAGGGGTGTTTTTGTAAACTAAAAATGCTACCTGTGTTCTGTGACCATTTTGATGAAAATTGCTTATGTGATATGCTATTAAAGAAAAGGTAAAGTAAAAATGAAAAAAAGAAAAACCAAAACAAAACCAAACCAACCCCAAACAAAGAAACGAATAAATAAAAAAAAAAACAAAACCCAAACCACAAAACACCCCTTACCAAATGAGCTAAAAATCTCAGAAGATGATCATTCAATTATTTAGTTAACATTTTCTGTAGTATTTTTCTGATGTAACTTCTTTTTTTCCTGTATATTTTGGCTGATTAGAATCACTATGATGGTACAAATGCTGAAGCAAAATTTGTGCAGTTAAAGTAGAGCTGAACTTGGAAAGTGTTTAATATAAACAGAAATTTGCAATTTGAGCCTTATGCTGATGCCATAGTGTGGACGTGAAGATAAGTTTGATAAAATAATGGGTTCCTTAGAAAAAAAAAAAAACAAACCAAAAACCACCAACCAACAAACCAAACTTACTGACTTTACTTGTATTACCAGCTTAATGAAAGAGAAAACCATTGGATATTTTTCCTTAAAGTTTTTACCTTCAGAAAGAATAGTCACTGTAGGGTAAATCTTACTATTTTAATATAATTTTGTGTTTTAACTATGTTTTTCTGTTACTGTTTGAAAATATATGCATGTACTTAAGTATCCAAAATGCAGTAATGGTTCTCCATAATAAGCTCATTATTGAAATTTAATCAAGCCATATGAATAATTTAGTAGGAAATTATTTAAAATTAAATTTTGATGGATATAAAAATTGTTCTTTTCTTGTGATTTAAAAGAGTAAAACCTGACACTTGGTCACTTAAATCACACTGACTGCAGTGCCTTTCTATGGGCTTTAGCCCGGATGTCGTAGTCCGTCAGAAAAGATATAATTTTTCTTTAAAATCTTTGTTTACATGAAACAAGAGGAATCATTCAGAAATTATGTCCCTTTGTGCATTGGTGCAATGTACTGTAGAAAGCTAAGCTAAGGGAAGTTTAATTCTTAAGCTGTTTCAGTAATAAGCATGAAATAAAGTAAACTGAATACTGCTGATGGTAGAAACAGAATTCATCATTCTTAGGGTAAGTGGAAAAGGTTACCCTGTATAGTTTCTTTTTTTTCTTTTTGACAGGTGATTCTTTCTTGGCACTGAATTGCTGTAGAGTTAAAATTCATTCACTTACACAGCAAAACAAAGAAATCCAAGGCAACTTTAAAGCTTTTTGCTGAAAATACATGTTTATTTAAATACCTTAATTCAGTCATCCATTGTAAATGTAGTTGGCATGTGTCACTATTTCTTAAAAACTTCTAATCCATCTCTTCTCTAAAGCTCCCACTTCTGCTATTGCCAGTAAAATTCCAGTGGCAAGAAAAGAAATATTATTTTTGCTTGTGTGAAGTCAGTAAATGAAGGTTTAGGAGTTGCATTTGTGAGCTGCTAGTAAAATTTTTTTCTTACAAAATTTATGCAAGAATATGAAAGTAGGCATAGCTGTGCAGCCTAAGGGAAGTTGGGAAATCTGGAAATAAGATTTCAGCTTTGTTCCAATTGGAACTGGTAGTCTAGACTGCTGTAAAATCATGAAAATTTTGCTTTGGGAAATGTGAGGGTTCACCAAGTATAAAAACTGTATCTTTGTAGAATATATACACATTGGTACAACGGGAAGTAGGTCAGTAGAAAAATGAGTAAGTTGTTAAAAAAATCTTTTTGAACTAGGAGTGAAAACCAAAGTTAAAAGACTATATTTCTAAACCTCACCTGGGAAAGCTGGGCTGGCATATGCTGTTTCCCAAAGTTACGCTCTTTCAGTCCTGTTACCCTTTAAAAGGTTAAGACATCTTCAGTCAGATTACAAAGCGAAAAGGCTGCCAGTTAATTTTATTTCATTTCGATATATTTGCCTATTGTTCTTAGTTTAAGTTCTTGTGCAAATTGGATTATTCTAGTCTGCGCTGGATTTGTTATATAAAAGAAAGCATACTCATCCTAGAACTGCAGTTCTGTGTGCCTCTCCATTTTGGAGGCTAAAATTGGTTTCTGATACTCACATATATCTGTAAGTATGGAGTTCTCCACTACATTTTCTCTAGCAGTGAAACTGGTTTGAGACACATCTTCAGGGACTCCCTTACACTGGCAGTGCCTCCTGAGAAATCATCTTGTGGAGCTGTGCCCTAATTCACACTGTCTTGAGACTTTTCAGAGTCGCTCCAACTTCAGTCTGTATGTGGGCTGTGATGAGTTTAAGTTTCTGTATACTATCTGATTTAACACCTGTCAACACTTTGGTTAAAAGCCTGGCATCATGCAACATCTCAATAAAATTGATTTTAAAACTAGTCTCAACATTTTAGCAATGAGGAAGGTATTAATTGCTAGCATTTTTAGAGGATCTGTTGAGAGTTTTCCCATGACTTTTCATCATTTTTATCAGTCTTCTGCTTGAAAATGAAACTATAGGCAAAAATCTTTCTTCATCAGGAAGATGAAAAGGTGGATGGGTAGAGAATGACAGGTTAGTTCTGCAGAGTAAGTTTAGTAATCTGAGTTGACCTGCATAGTGGATATTTTAACATAGTCAGAAGTAAGTTAGTTTATCTCAAAAATTAAAAATATAGTAAAAGAAGTGCAACTTCTCTTTAGAGAGCACCAGAATTGTGTTTTGGAAGATTGTCATCCTGACAGTTTACCTGACTACTTTGAGTACTCTTAAGTTGACATTGGTACTGAAGGAAACAGTTACTCATCTTCACTGCTCTCACCATTGCTGTTCAGAGAGAATAATGATTCAGTGTTGTTTGTCTCATTTGAGTCAGATGCACACTCAAAGTTGTAGAAACAAACCAAGTTTGTGAAGAGGAGAAAAAGTAGAGGGCACATAGTGACTGTAGGCAAAGAGAGGGTAAGGAGTATGGTTGCAAAGGATGGAGCTGCTACACCAGTAGCTGGAACATTGCCCCGAATCAAACCCTGGTGTGTTTCACTGCTAGAACGTGTGGAAGCACAAACACCAAAGCCAGCACTTTGAGACAGTGAGGTATTCCTTCTTGTTTCTAGGCTGTCCTTTTCCACCCGCCAACCCAGGTGTGTCTGTGACCTGCAGGGTACTGGATTGTGGAAGTGATCCTAGTCAAAAACATTTTTTTTTCCAGGTTAGTTTTCATTTGGATCAGTGTGAATTATGCAGTCATCTACTAACCTCCTTCTTGTGTTGACAGAAGCTGTATGACAATCTTGGGGTGGCAGAAGTGTTACTTACAGTGACAACTTAATTTGGAACACTCAGTTCATTGGGCTTGACCTTATTAAATCAACTTAAAAATTCATTTAAGCTGCATCCTAAGATGGGCTGAAGCAGTCCCACCCTCCCTGTACATTCTTATATCCAAGTAGTAAGCTGCTTCAAGAAGTGCATCTATCTGAAAAGCAGCCTGGCCAGAAAAATGGATTTTTTTTCAGTAGTGTCACTTATCAGTTATGTGCATGCTGGAGTAATAGAGGGACAAGTCTGACAGATTTGGGTGGACTCACACAGCCAAGGAACTGCACCCTAAGAAATTCTACAAACATCCCCCACCCACCCTGATTTGGTGAGGCAGTATCAGTGTACAGAATGATGGGTGTCCCTCATTTTGGAGCCTGCAAATCAAAGTGCAGTGAATAATGCACTACCCTTCCATGTCTGAAAAAGAAACTAAGATACAGAGGAGAATGTTCTCTGGTTAGAAACAACTGAAATCAGTGGTGCATTTATACGCAAAAGTGTGGATTGTGCTGGTGCCAGTAACTTGAACTAACGTGAACGTTGTAGAATCCATGCTGAATTTTCTAATATTTTAGCTTACTAGCTGCTGTAATAGATCCTACATTTATCCTAAGACATGATCACTTCAAGAATATACTGATTTTTATATTGGAACTCAGAATTGGTGTAGTAAGATTTAGTGAGAGGTACTTACATACCCTTCTCACCCCCCCCCCCCCCCCCCCCCCCCCCCCCCCCCCCCCCCCCCCCCCACCCCCACACCTAACCACATCACCACTTGTACTGTCACTTGTGTAT
>JANIJG010001754.1:0-31071 GCA_024611175.1 Megaceryle torquata | reverse complement strand
GTCCCTGCCATTGGCAGGGGGGTTGGAACTAGATGATCTTTAAGGTCCCTTCCAACCCTGACAATTCTATGATTCTACTTGTCTCTGAAGAAAAATAATCTCTTCATTAGCAAGTGACACAATTGTTGAGTGAGGAGGGAAAAGTATTAATTCTCTTTAATCAGCAGAGTTTAATATTCCAGAGTGACTATGTTCAACAAAGGTGCTACTCTGTTAGATGAGTTATTGCACATACTGCTTTAATTTGATTCTGAGTACCTAAGTTATCAATTGTAGTACTTAAAAGGATTAATAGAATTCTTTAATAACCCAGAGTTGTATTTTGTTTTATGAAATACTGTTGTCATTCAACCATCATCGTCAGCAAAAGTCAGACCCTGCTATATAAATCACATCCATGTGCATATATTGGACTTTATTTGAGAAATAACTTTGAATCTGTTTAAAACTAGAAGTGTAGTCAAAAGGAGGTAAAGAATTCTTATTATTAAGACATTCTTTCACAAATGCCATTAAATAAGTCGTACCCAAAAATAACTAACTAGACCAGAATTTCAGAGAGTATAATTAATATAATCAGATTTATTCATTGAAATGCACTTCCAAAATAGGATAATTGTCTATAATTTGCCAATGTAATCATTATGAATTAATAAGACCTATTTTAAATGTAAATGCTGTGACAGAGGACCTTATTAGGCATACATTAGCATAATTTAAAGTTACTGCCACTTTATGCCAGTTGAGGACTTGCTGGCATTTCTTTTGGTGACTTGCTGTAAAACTGCTGTTACAGTTTCTGGAAACCTGGAAAACTCCTGAGGCCTAACGTGGGGGAAATCCTCAAAGCTGCTACTGACCTGTGCCATTGTTTCAAGTTGGTGTGTTAAGAGTGAGGGCTGTTTCAGCATTTTGACTTTTTTAGCTTTGTCTTGTTTTTTAGATACATATTGCTTAGGATTTTTTCTCAGTTCATAAAGCTTGCTTCATAAAACTGGAATAACGTTTAATGCTACGCAAAACTATAAAAGTTTGCACTGACAATGCTTCTTCCCTCTCCCAAATAAAAGTATGTCAAAAGAATGTATTCCTACCAGTGACATAATGACAAAGCCTAAACCACCTTCTTCCTTTTTGTTGTGTTCCTAAGTGTTAAGAACTTTAATTGATCTGGGAAAAACCTGTAACATTAGACCTCTTAAAAATAAAAAAACCAAGAACAATAAAAGAATATCTGTTTAAAATTTGAATATGAAACTGTCCCATCCTTTCTTACAGGTGCATTTTTCATATTTAATTTATAAAATCAAAACTGTTTACAGTTAATATCTGTAGGTATAAGCCATATAATCTGTAGGTATAAGACTCCTATTTTAGCAGCTAGTGGAAAACTTTTATTGTTAAGTTCATGATTTTTGTGTCTCCTGTTCTTATCTCTGCCATCAGGGTGGTTCTAAAGAATGTTTATCAATATGTTGATAGGTGCTTACGTATATAAATATTTTATATTTTTATATATATAATCTTCAGCGGGATAACTTTGAACACCAAGTAACACAAATGAGATAATGTTTAGCAGGACAAAAGCACTTGGAGGCTAATTTAAAAAATCCCTATAAACTCAGAGCTTATCAGTTGGAAATGAGTAATTCTATACTGAAGTCATCATGCTCTCCATTCACTTTGATCATAAGCCAGCTGGTGTGATGTAACTAAAAAAGTGAGCAGTGCCATCCTACAGGGCAGCAGGTGAGAGTTTCTCTGGTGCTATGGAAATAACTCTTCATTGTACCAAATCTGAAACCTCATCTGGAAATTCTGTGCACAGTCCCTTATCCCCTTTCAAGAAATACAAATTGAACCAAGAAGGAGGAGAGATAGTAGGTGCTAAGATGATTTAGGGGAAGGAGGAGTCATTTCTGTGATGGACAACTAAAAGTGCTTGGCTTGTCTCAGCTAGGAAAGTGAAGGATTGTTTTCTCTGTAAGATACAACTTGGCTTGGGAGAGGGGGGAGAGGCAGTTGCTGTCTCTGTATCAAGAAAAAAGGAAAGTTACTGAAAACTGAAGGTCAGTGTTGGTACAGAAAAACAAATGGGCCATGGAATAACAAATGTAGGATAGAATGGACAAAAGCTGAACAGTGAGAATTAGGGGGGAATAAATGGTGCGGCAAATCTGTCCATGCATGAAAAACATATCAGTGAAGAGAAGGATGAGACTCATCAAGGGGTTTTTTTTAGGGGATTTTTGGTGTTCTGCTTTTAGTTGTTTGGTTGTTTTTGTGGTTGTTGGTTTGGGGTGCTTTTTTTGGTTTTTAATTTAAAAGCATTCATACAGGGAAAAAACCCCAACTTTGTCTTAAATGCTTGATTGCAATTCCTCCAGTGATTGCAAATGTGAAGCATAGATACAAATTGCCCAAATTGTATGGTTTCTCAGATGAAAAACTGACACTTTCATCTTTACTCTTTGAATCATTCATCTCTTGTTCTTCTCTTAGTAGTTGTGACTTCATAATGCTGCCCCAAGTACATCATCTTTGGTATATTTAGAGTTTTCATATTCACTGTTTGGGATTAATGACAACAAAAGTGACTCAAATCATCTCTGCTTTGTGCATCTCAGTAGAATGTAATGAAAATTATTTAATATGCTGATGTAAATAAATGCAAACAATTTCCATGTGATCTTAAAGCTCTGCTGTATTAAGCTACATTTAATGTAGTGTTGTAAGTCAGAAACCAAAATAAGGAAGAAAAGAATTTTGTTGTCAGCTGTATCTCCTGCCAGTCTTGCTCATCTAAACAGGTGTTTCAGTAAAATCTTCACGGAAAACTTTGTGGTGATTTACAGTGCTTCCTTAGTCTGTATGGCTGACTGACCAATCAGTGTTCAGACAACATGTGGAAACTGTTGTCTGAAGGAGAAGGGGGGGAAAAAAAGCCCAAACCAAACAGTGTGTGTATCTTTATATTTTCAAGGGGAACCTTGAGAATATTGTATGGCTTCTTCACAGTATACAAAATCACTACCAAGGAGCCGTACATTCTAATATGGAATCCATTGAATTTGATCATACAGATGTTAATAAAACTTCAAAAATAAGATGGAAAACATAGCTGACAGTCGGATCTCCTTGCAAAGGTTGAATGCAATGAGGATAGATGCTTTTAAGGAATGCTTTGAAGTTTATGCTTAAAGTTTATATCCAAATGAAATTAATATTGTCTTTAAGGTAAGGATTTGGAGTTTTTTTCTATTTTATTTTCTTGAAGATAATTGATAATGCCAAAGAAGCTTTTGAAAGTTTAACAGCATAATACAGAAGTAACCAATTACTCGTCTGTGGGCGCCGTTACTGGGACAAAAATTGATGATAGAGAATTGTGCATTTAAGGCTCTATCGTTCCTGCTGCAGAAGCATTAACTGTGTTCTCTTTTCTCTTTTAGGAGCTTTTCCTCCACTGCCGGGTCAAAAAAAAGCTATTTCTCGGGAGATGACCCTCAGTAACCTGTGGCTGGTCGGCATACAATCACTTGCGTTTTTGTCAGGCGGTATGTGGTACTGCATCTTTCGGTATTTTTATCATTGCCTATTTTAAAAGTGGAATGGGACCTGAGGACACAATGGGAATCCAGGCTCTTGCAAATGAGTATCCTATTGTATGTGCAAATGTGAATATTCAAGAGGAAAGGAAAATACTGGACAGACACCTCTCTTTGGGGAAATTTTAAACTCCACTAAAAGTGAAGATCGGTAACATAGTGACCTGATGATGTATTATTTTAAGAATAGTCTGTATTTTTAAAAATGTATACTCTCACCCACACTTAAGCAAATTCAGCATTTGGACAAAAGGTGCAGTTGTACAACCACCGTAGAAGAATGTCTGTGACAAGAAAGCTCTGTCACCACAAGTATTTCATGGCATTGTAGTTAGAGCTCAGAAAATACAGCAACTTGTCTCTTCAGTAGTCCGTACAGCGTTGGTGTGGTAGAGGTTCCTCATTTGCACAACTTGTACTTTATCGCAGCTCATTGCGCTGGAGTCAAAGATACTCAACAGAGCTGGTGGCAGTATCTTTGCGGCTGTGCGGTCAGCAGTTGTATTACACACGTTGATCTAAAACTGAGACCCAAATAAGATGCAGTGTCAGGTGTGTTTTGTGAGGAATCGGTCCTCAAAAAAGCCTTGCAGCAGCATAGTGTGATGAAAAGCCATCCACATTTGATGAATCAGCCCATCCCTGCTGGGGTCTTACCACGAGCTCTCCAAATTCCATGTGCTACCCGTATCTTGTATTAGGAGGAAACTTGGGAAATATGAAGTCCCTTGGTTCATTTTCCCTTTTTGTTCAGAATGCATCTCAACCAACGATTATAATCAGTTATCAAAATGCACTTTCAAGGGTGAAAATACAGTGAAGGAAAGACACAAAACTTAGAGAAGAGAACAGGGGAAAGCTTTATTTGTACACGTGTTGGAAGCCAGAGCAATTCTAGCTGTTTCTGAAGGTCTGCTGGTGCTGATGGTGATTTTTAGCCACCTTTGTATTTTATATACTGCAGTCCAACCGAGGTGACCTTTGAGTGGTTTATAGAGGCCTTTATCTCCCCCACTAGTTGCAACAGCACTAAATATACTTCTGGGAGAGTTTAAATAATTCAATGCCAACCATCTTAATAAGGAATAATAGAAGAAAACCTAGTTTTTAAAAAGAAAAGATAGGTATAATTATCATAAATCTATAATAAGATACTACTGGAAAAAAAAAAAGGCATGGTAAATGCTCTGAATAACTCCATGGAGGGCAGCATTAATTAGCTCATCACCATGCTAAATTCTCACTGAAAGAAGGATGAGTTGAATTTCAAGGCTGACTGGAACAAAACACGCTTTCAGATGTGTAACATAGGATGCTTTTGAAAGGCTGCTGATGTACGGTCTTCTGGCAGGTCTAGCTGGCATTGTGTTTATGTGATTATACACAGATTTGAGAGAGCTGTTCCTAAAATAAAACTAATCTCTCTAAATACAAGCAGGATAGCCAGAACTTCAGATGTTGGCATACTGCCTTTTACAGAGTAATTTTACTGAGAACAAAGTAAGCCTCGAGTAGATTTGGCTCTGAGTTAGCAGTAGTGATCCCCCTTCTCTCTCCCTCTCCTGCTACAGCGGGTGGTGTGCAGAATACAAAACCCAGCCACTGTTCCCTTTGGGGCGGGGAGCTGAAAGCACACCAAAATAATGAGACAATGCCAAATCCCCTGACTTCATGGAAAAATACCTAGTTGACTACACCATCCCCATCTCCCCATAAGCAGTAGTTTTATCCTGAGGTAGCTCAATTGGCTGTAAAATTATACACCATACTAAGTTCCCCTGAACAATGAGTGCCCTCGTTGACTTTAAAGAGCCTCTGCATCTGGGAGGCAAAGGACGGTGTTTGCCTGCAGCTTCATGTTTTAGGTAAGATACTGTTTCTAAGTCCCATTGCTTTGCACCCACTCACACACCTGAATTTCAGTGTAATGTAACATCTGTTTAGGAGGTGGTATGCCCTGATAGGGAAGCAGTCTTGGAAGTGTGTGGGTTTGTTTTTTTTTTTTTCTCCTCTTGCTCTTGCTGAAGTACAACTGATGGAATGAATGTATTTAATCTGCCATTTTACAGGAGGGTGTTGGGGCAGCCTGGCGCCGTTAGTGCGTAAGTGGTTGTGTCTGCTGCACGTGGCCATAAATGGACTCTCAGAACTGCAAAATGCAGATAGCAATTTCTGTCCTCTACCAGGTGGTTTGACCAGAATCACAAAGAGATGCCTATAGTACAGCTAGTTTTATTTGGAGCCAGGACAGACTGGAGTGATATAAAAAGGGAAGTTTATATAAGCAGATTGCACAGCAGTAACTCACTTCAGGAGATTGTTCTTTACAGACCCTGTGAACTCCATGTAAGAGCACATTGTTTTTTCAAATCCAGTTGTTTGTTGTTGTTTTTTTTTCCAGTGGATTGCAGTCAATAGTGAGTGTTCATATGCTGCCTACAGAAATTAGTAATGCGCAGTGATGTTTCAGATAATCATTTGTTTTATCTGGTCCTGTTCATTTTCAGTTCTAGTAGTTCTTACTATTGCAAAACACTTGTTTTCAAGCACTGATTGTTGTTTTGGTAGATAGTAAATAGTATTAGGTCTTAGGCTTCTTTCCTGCCTGCACTGGAAGATGTGAAGAGAGCCTGACTTGTCTCCTTACGGCTGAGTTGCTGTAAACGACAGTGGAATGAATCTGTTGTTAAGAAACTCCAAAGTACCCTCTCAGCATGAACTTGGATGCTGCTTCAGGAAAGAGAATAAATTGGATAAACAAAGTCTTTTCTCTTAAGGGAAAACCATAAAATGGACAAGATAGTAGGAAATTCTGTGCTAAAAACACCATGCTGGTCAAGACTGTTTGGAGCTTAGCAGGCCAGCGTGTAAAACATAAACTGCTGTCGGTTGGAGTTTGGTTCTGCCTTCTGGCAGCTGGCTAGTGTTACAGATGTAGTGGGCATTTTGCTGTGCCATCTGTGGGCTTCCTCCTCTTCTGAAGAGTTCAAAATGCATCATGATAGAAATTTATGTTAATGAACCATACAGTTGATCACAAAATGGTTATATTAATATCTTTGAATTTATATGGGGGAAGTAAAACAGAAGAATGTATAAAGTGATAAAGAATGAAAAAGTCACAGGAAACAATGCAAACTGAAAGCTGTTGCACACACAAGTGGGAACATAGCAATTGTCTTGTAAATAAAGATGGTTCTCTGACAGGGTTGCACAAAAAAACACCTGTAGTTTGTTTCTATGTTTAATTGTTCATAAGCAAGTTGTTACAACTGAAACGATGGAAATTCTGATGGTTTAGCATTGCTGCTCCTCAAATGCCATTACGTGAGTATCTGCCCATTCACAACGAGCGGTGTTTTCTTCGGTGCCCTTTGGTGAGTGCACCTTCCTTACAGGTTCTCTAGTATTCTACGTATGGTTCTAGCAAGTCTTGCAACAGAGGTGTCTCGTGCAGGAGGGATTTTTTTTAAGTTGCTCTCACCAGATTTTGAAAAGCAAGATTTCAATTTACCTTGCTCACTGGGAAATTAAAAGATTCTTCCTCCCTCCTCCACCTTCAGCATCAAAAATAAGAAGCATCTAATTGCAGTAAAAAATACAATTATCACTGTGGTACTGTTCACTATTCACTTTTTTTGCAAATGATGTAACTTTTTTTGTGTCTGACACTGCCATGAAGTGCTTTTAACTTTTTTCACCTGTTTGTACAAGATAATACAGATACCGATCACTGTGTGTGACAGGATTCAGCTGCTCCACTTTGCCTTGACATAAAATTTTTGGGACCAAAGGTATTTAAAACTGGGATTTCTAGATCCCGTGACCGGGGTTGGGTGCATTCTCTTCATAGTCAGCTGGAGGTTTTTTGGTAGTCTGATACAATCACAGAAAATAATAATACATCTGGGGTACTCTACTGTTCGGAAATAATGGAGCCATACAAAATAAAGGGTTATTTTGAAAAATTGTATATTTGGTAGTTTATACACTTTAGAGAGAGGAAAGGGAAAAAAAAAACAACAAACCACACACAACAATTGGAAAAGCAAAATTGAAACCGTACTCTGGTTTTAAATGTCTGCATACATTATGAACACTTCTGAGCAACTTTATTTTTCTCTGTAAAAACTGTAGACTAGCTGGCTGTGATACAAAAGAAGTCCTTGAAAGAATTCTATGCATTTTAAAGTTAAACCTTTTATTTTATCGTTGGATAACAAAGTAAATATTCACTGAACAACTCTAAAGTTAGTGAGTTCCTTAATTACTCTACAGTGGTGTTCATTTTGTATGATAAAAAATAGTTTTCTTGATACCAGTTTTATTTTCACCTCCAATTTTCTCCTTCCCTCCTGTTACCTGCATTTTTGTTTTGTATGATAAAATGGATACAGAAGCCTGTAGAGACTCAGTGATGTTTGCAAGGGGCTGGTCATGCCTGAAATTATTTTATTGAACTTATTTAATTGGATTTATCAAATCTTTTCAGCAGTCAGATGTCTTTCAGAAGTGTAGACAAAAAAGAGAATCAACATTTCTCTACAGAGATTATTAGGTGTCTTTTCACTTTTTTGTGTGTGTGGCAAAAATAAAATTGATTTTTTTTCCAAGATTATTTCATGTGCTTCTGATCCTTAATAGATAAGATGACTTTATTTGGTTGTATTTATTGTGCTTATATTTAATAGATACACAATCTCTCTTGCGCTTGCCATAAACACAACAAATAGCAAAATAACACTTGTTCACTGTACAGCAGCAGTGTTAATTCGTGGTAGATGTTTCTTATTAGAGCCCTCATCAGGAAGGAGACAGAGACAAATGTTTCTATGCCAGAAGTGTTAAGGGGAGGAGTGGAGCAGTAGGAAGGAGGGGGGAAAGCAGCTTCTGCAGCCCTCACTCACTTCAGCATCCACCAGAAACTTTTCCGGTGCTGGGGCTGCAGTGCTTCTCCCCAGGTCACTGCATGGCACTGAGTCCTCAAAGTTTCTGAGTTGAGGGCACACCCAGAGCAGAACCTGGACCCCATCAACCTCGTATTGCCACCGTCCTGGAAAGATGTGAATCCAGCCTTTTTCCAAGCAAGGTTGTAGGCATTTTATATACTATCTTTTATTTTTTATATGTGGTCTCTTCAAACACCTTCAGCTAAGCAAAGCAATACCGAGTGGAACTGTGCTGTGGCCCTGGCATCTCTCGCTAACAATAGCTCTCAGCTCTGTGCAGCCTGCCCTGTTAACTGCTGGTGCGTAACACTGCAACATGGAACGAAGAGCAAAGGAACTCCTTGGAGCCTAGTAAGACATCTTGCACTATTTCCAAAGCAGCGCCATGGTTGTAGTTACGTCTACCTCTTTGTTTCCCTTCTGGGTTTTGTCTTGGTTTTTCTGTGTAGTGTTTTTCTGTGAGGGGTGGGGGGACCTGGGGAGGGAGGGGGAGAATGTGGGAGGGGAAACTTGCAAACTGAATATTGAGACACTGGTGGGGAATCCAGTGCTTACCAGCCATGTTGTCATATTGAAAAAGCCATTGTTTTTAATTCCTGCCTAGTACGAAATGTTTGTTTTAAAAAAATCCTTCCTGCTGGAAAGAAAAATGTATTTTCAAAAAGAAAAAAAAAAAATCCCTCTTTTGGCTATGAGAATGTCAGCTGTATGAGTTGTGACCATATCATGACGTGCTGATCAGACATAAATAAATTTTTATCTCTCAGGACTCTTTATCTTGTATGGTTTTTACTATCTGGTAAATGGTTGTGGGTTTTCTGTGTTCTTTTAAATATCACTAATTTCACCCGAGGAGGAAAATAATCACAGGTATGTGAATGTCATGTGTGTTCACTCTGGTGTACAAAGAAATGTCTCTTCTTGATTTAAAGAAAAAAGCAATCACCCTGTGAAATGGAGTGAAAGGCTTGCTGCAGGTTAGCTTGGGGCACAGGGAACTGCTGCACTTAGGTTCCAGTTCCAGGTGTTTCTCTCCCTTCTCCTCCCTGCCCTTTCCCTCCAAGAGCTACTCTGAGCTTCACATATGCTATAAAATAGTGTGCTTAGCCCATGGGACAGGCAGAGAGGATGCAACTTTCTAGCTGGTTGTAAATAGGTGGCTTCTTTTAAAAGAAGTTGCAGAGTAATGGGTAGAGCTGTAGGAATGGGGCTCACAGTGGACCAGGAGGCTGAAGCTTGGACAGAAGTGGGCATCTGAGATGGTCAGACATGTTACTGGTTATAGTTACCTTTACTTTGGAAAATATCCCTTACGTTGTTAGCATCTCTGAGGGCTCTTTGATTGGTTGTCCTTTCTAAAGCTGATCTGATTTTGTCCTAAGTTAGCCAGTTGGTTTGATCAAGATTGAAGAGAAATATACATCAGGAAATGGGAGCAGCTAGTGCTAGCATGTAGTGCAGCTGAATAAAGGCTGTTTATTTTAACTTAAAAAATGCATAATTTGTTGTAAATTATATTATTTCACGTGTATTAAACACTGGCAAGAATGGATCATTATCTGTGAACTTTAATGGCAAGGAGATGACTGGACTGTGATGTACATATTTTTATGTTTATGTTTTAAATTTTATGTTTTAAATATTGGGTGATAAATAAGATCAAACTCTAGGTCTATGCGATGTGTGAGTAATAAGCTAACCTCAAGTAAGGCCCATCAGCATGGTTTCAGGGAAAAAGCAGCAATGGCTTTGCTAGACAAAACTACAAGACTAAACTTGATGAGATGGTAAATGTGGCTGATGACTGTATGACAGAATATAGTTGAGGTTTTGTAATCTCACCTGAGAATCTGAAGGAGAAACTCTAAAAGGTCTGTTTATACTAAATTGCTTTTGAAGAGAAAATTTTCCATTTGCAGTTAACTGGTATAATTCTGCAGATGTTTTCAACAATGTACAATATTTTCATAAATGATCCAAAATAAAATACAAACTTTTTGTTCTAACTATTTGTTATTTATGAGGACGATCACTGAGTAAACCAAATCTGCTTACTGTCAAACACACCCTTTATAAACAAAAGGAAGTTCATGTAGCTACAAACTATAGATGTCTATCAGGAAGAGAAATTATCCCAGAAGACAGTAATGCTAAAATGAGTTGAGAGTTTCTGGCAACCGATGGCTGTGTTTGAGTTTCCATTGTAGAGAAGCACATATAAATAAATAAAAGGGCACGTTTGACCCTTTGAGCAGATTTGCCAAGTAGGAGCAGAGGGCAGTAGGATTTCTGTCTATGGCGTTAGTGAGACCATATAGTGAATATTGACTCAAAAGAGTTAGGCAAGATAGAAAGGTTTCTAAAGCAGTCTTTCCCTCCGCATTGTCCTTGTTTCTCAGCTAGGTATGGCTCACCAGCTGACTTTGAGTTGAAAAAAAATGCTGCCCTGTTCCTTAGAGACATTTTCTTCGTCTTCCAGTTGTCTTGTCTTTGAAGCTGCACACTCCCATCTCTGAGCTATGGCTTTCAACATCTGCTTGCTACATTCTGGACCTTCTTTTTTTCCACTGCCTCTCAATCTTGGTTGCTTTTTAGGGAAGAATCATTCCCCTTGTCCACTGGCTCTCCCTGCAGAAGCAGCCAACTCCCATCACATGAGGTTAGAAGCTGAAAGTTCAGATTCAGATGTAATGATGTAATCAACACTCTTGCTGATTAACTTCTGTCACACCCTCACCTACCACCAGCAAGTCCAGTCAGCAAGGCTATTTGCTTTTTCTTGCACACATCTCCTTTCCTGAGCAGGAGGTGATAGGTACAGCAGTGCTGTGAAACCTGCAGCCTGCCAGCACTTTCCCCCGAGGTGAAGCTGCTGTGTTTTCATCTCCCTCCACACCTTTGAAAACACTGAAGGTGCTTTTGTTGTTGTGTTCCTTTACCTCTGTGTTTCTCTTAGGCTGACATATTGGGTCATCTTCATCAGCAAGTACTTGAAGGGGAGAAACGTAGCTCTTGTAGACAGGAGCTGTCCTTTCGCACCCGTGTCTTGAAGCGCACAGGACGTAACATCCTGAAAAAGACAAAAAGCTACCCTGAATGAGATGGTAACCTTCCTGCATTGAAAATGGCAAACTCAATCTATAGAACAGAATTGATGACTGCTTGGGATTTTTGTTTGTTTGGGGTTTTTTGGTTTTTTGATGGTTGTTTGGGGTTTTTTGTTGTTGTTGGTTGGTTTTGGTGAGGGTTTTCGTTTGGGGTTGGTTGGTTATTTTCATGGCTTTGTCTAATAGTCCTTTGCAGCTGATAAAAGTAGGGGAACATTTTACGTGCAATGCTCTGCTCTGTTACACCACAGCCGATGACTTACAGGGCCTACACTTGACAAGCACAATTATAAAAGCCTTCAGAGCTGAACCTCATATGCTATAATTAGGGTGGGGTTGTTTTTCTGGGAAGTTTCTTAGCCAAAACTAATGACAAAAATAAATAATATTTTAATAGATCAGTCGAGTCTTAAAACTAAGCTCTGTTAATGGTCCACAAACCTGCAGTAGTATTTGTTGAAATAATGTCAATTAACCAGTGCTGGGTTAATTTCTGTCAAATTTTCCCCCACTTACTGTTTGTTCTGAATATTTAGTCCATTGTCACTTTGTTACTCCAGCTGTTTCCCTCCAGTAATACTAATAAGGTGTGATGTGTTTCATGTTTACACTCAAGCTGTTATGTTTGGAACAACAGTATATTTTCAGATAACTAAGTATTTGCTAAGCAGACAGAAGAATGTGTATGGAAGAGTTTCCAAAGGTTGCCTGTGACACCTACTATTGTGTGCGCCTTCTACAAGTCTCTCAGCTGTGTTGAGAGAAGGATCTAGATCAAGATTGATTTTTAGCATTAGTCATTGAATAAACCTTCCATGCCCAGAGAACACATAAAATGAAGTTATACCAGCCCAACCCCTAAAAGACCCCATACTGAGCTAATTAAAGCTATAAAGGTAAAAATTAAGGAAAAATTCAAGTGAAAGAATAAAGTTTAGTCTGCTCAGTTTATCCAAGGGTAAGTAAAGTAGAATTGTATCATGTATAAGTACTCATCAGTCACTGTCAATCATAGACTCCTGTCTGGAAGAAAATACTTAAGATGTAGCAGTTCAGAGCAGAATATAGTCAGGTTCAGAATGAGGAAGGGGTGGAAAGCCCCAGCATGGATATGTGTTCAGCTCCCCATCCCTTGAGTCTTGAAATCAGAACTGTTGTCTTAAATATTTTATTACAGAGCTGAAACAGAAGTAGGTGCTGTTTAGCCTAATTACAATGGGAGGTTGTGACCTACATTATGCAGGTAAATAGACTAGATAATTGTCATGATGGGTTTTGGCCCAAAAGTCTTTGAAACTTTTATGGATGGCCAGTTCTTTTAGGCTTTTAACTTCTCAATACAATGTTTGCTCTCTGCTCCAAGCTTAGAAATATCCTGATTCTGGAAGAAATAGCAACAAAACAAACAAACAAAAAAGCTAATTTTTCAGACTACTCAATAATTTTCATATTTGGAGTAACTATTAAATTGTCTTCCTTTACTGCATAATCACAGATGATAGGAGCTGTGTAGAGAATCAGGCCCCAGATATGTCCGAGCCATTATCCTCACACCCAAAATAGCCAGGACAAGTGCCTCAGGAAAAATTGTAAGGATCCCTGGAGTGAACAAGCATCAAATAACCTCGCTATATATAGAAATTTTCTTCATAACCCTTACAGTAGAAGCTGGCTCAAGTCCTGGCCCACTGAAATTTATATGCCTATTCTGTTTTCCTTTTAGTTTGCCTCCTCAGTGTCAGTTTTGTTTTGTTTTGTTCTGATATGTTTTCGAGCCTGGGGAGGTTAATGAGTCCTGCAGGCCACTTACAATAATTTTCAAAAGTCCACATTTTTTCAAAAAACATTTATTCATTATAAACGTTCTGGCTTAGCATTGGTTGTTCCTTCCCTCTTGCATTAGGAGAGATTTAACCAAACAAATCCCTGAAAGTCAGAGAAATGCCTTTCCTGGTTTTATAGATCTCTGTCAGTCTACCATGGCTGAGGATTTCTCTGAACTATTTAAATTTCTCTTCTCGTTCTCGTTGATCCATCACCTGCATAGTGAAGTTCCTTCTGCTTTTTAATATAACAGAGAATTGATTACCCTGTCGGTGTAATTTATTTAAATACAGCTTGATGGTGAGAGGATTAGATTTATTAATGGATGTACCATTAGTGATTTCCTGACTCCAGTGAAATACACATAAATCAAACAGTAAATATGTTAGCACCTACAGAAAAAAAAAATGCTGCCAATAGATTTTAATTTTCTGCAAAATATACATTTCATTTTATTGCATAGTGAAGAAGACTAAAAATATAAAGCTGTTCCATAAGGTAAAGTGAGCAAACAGGGAATTTAATTCCTTCATCCTAGTCTGTCTGTCTTTAAAAAACAAAACAAGAAAACACTCAAATAAGGTTAAGCTTAATAAGCTTCTGCTGGTATCTCCCTGAAATCTTTGCAACCCAAGCAGCTGTTTATGGAAACCAACATGCTGCTACCCTGTACTACAGCCACTGGTCTGAGAGCTCTTTGGGGAACAGCTCTGTTTCCCTAAGGGATCTATGTAAAGTTGGTCTCTAATTTTTATTTGTGGCCCTTCATTATACAAAAATAAATCAAAAATATTCAGTTAAGCCAAAGAGTGAGGATGTGGAAAAGCTACATATTACTATGCAGAAAGCTCCTGACCTTTATTTTCTGGTTTGCATGTATCTCTCTAGCACTTTGTTGTGTAAGGAGGTATTATATATGATGTGTATGGTAATGCAGGCAGCACAGCAAACCTGAGTGTGTTAAGGGTAGATATCACAAGGTCAGAAGTGCCAGTTGAACTAATTAGTACAAGCCTGACTAAGAACAGCTACATGACTTTAATTTTAATGAGCACAAGGATTATGGGAGTTTAGATAAAACAATAATCTATTTTTATCTTGCATTTTGTAAGCTCAGAAGATGAGTCAGGAATAAGCTGCATAGTAAGATAGGCCAGAGCCATCACTAAATGAACAAGACTGCAGGAACAAAAAGTTCCTTGCTTCACAGCACTGCATGGAAGTCTCCAGGTTATGGCCATAACCCTTATGTGATACCCAAACTGTGTGTTACAATGACAAGGTCATGTACAAGTGTGGAAATTTAGTATGACAAGATTTTTATTTTAATTTTTTGTAGTACTTTAGTGTTTACAAGTCAGGAAGTAAAGAAAATACATTTTGCTAATAGTTAATTATACTTATTTCTTCTAATTGCTGCATCATCTGCTACTGAGGGTTAAGAAGGCTGAGTTGTAGGAAACTGCAGCTTTTCAACTGATCAAACATCCTCTATGTCATAATCTGACAAAAGAGGGGTATAAGCTTACTGTTCTGACTTCGTCAGGGAGTCTTTAAAGTCAGTTGATGGTTGTAAGAAATAAGAGATGCCCAGTGTGTAAGTTGGTCAATTACATTATCGTTGCTGTACATGGCACTCAATTAGAGAGTGCTCCAAGGCAGCACCACGTTGCAGCTTAACTGGCTGCTGGCTAAAAGTAAGCTAGAACAAACTCGAACAATAAGGCTCCCATGCCTAAACCTGACAACTGAATCACCTACAACTGAGCATCCATTTCTGGCTCTTTGTAATGTAGTCTGTCACACTTGTGGTTGTGTTGTTTATGATTCTTATAAAAATAATTAAAAATCAATTATTAAATAATTTTAAAGCAATGTGAAGGGACTAAATGTTGTTAATCCAAAATGTTTTAACGCCTATATCTTCCAGAACTGGTATGCAAGGTAGTACATAGGCTTGCTTCCTAGTAGGACTGTGGTTTGTTTTTTAAACAGGGGAAGGGGAAACCAAAACATCCTACATTTCTTTGTAATGGGAGCCTATGTTCTCAGATCACTGCTGTCAATACATGCCTCAAAGACGAAGATGGGTTTCAGTTACTCCAGACCTGGTAATGTGATGGTAACTGTCACTTAAGACTAAAGTAATGAGCAAGCAATCAGGTGCACCCAGGAGTCTTTCGTATGTGTTTGCATAAGAAGTAGGAGTTGATTTACATGCTTATGCAAAATGTACATTCTCTGTATGGATGTATAAGTCTCTGCACTGAGATTTGCATGCTCTCTTTCTTGCCTTGTGCACTGACTACTAGTAATTGAATCAAACATTGAAGAAGGTATCTCCTTTGTGCTGGGAAGACATTTGCATTTCTGAAAAGCCAGAGGCAAAATTGAACCCGTGGTAAAGTCAAAAAAACTTTCTAGGTCTTGAGAGAGGGGAAGGGGCCCTCTTAGCTTTTAAAGGATCATTAAATCTCATTCAGAAAAGGATGGGGCCTCCTTGCAAATGCAACCTAGCCTGGAAAATATTGGTTAGGTTAAGTAGGTAGACCGAGCACCTACAGTTTGTCAGCTTAATGCCTGTCCTTGAATGTCTTCAGGATTAGGTCCAGAAAACTAAGTGTGGCTCTTTCTCCTGTCCTTATAAAACTTTTTGCTTTTCCCACTTAACTTGCTTTTATCCCCAACCAAAGTTACATAGGTTTAGGATGACTGGAACTCGCGAGGGCACCATCCCCTTGGTGATGTAATTCAAAAACTGTCAAGGCTATTGGAGGTCCCTGTATTCCAGTAGATTCTTCCAGCAGCTTGAAAAGAGAATGAAGTGTACCAACACTATACTGCATGAGCCGATTGAATCATTTGCAGTTCAAGCAAAAATATTTTCTGGTGATTAATCTTAGTTGGGAAAGTGGGATGAGTCCTGATATCCTTAAACTTAATTCTAATGGGATTTTGAGGCTGAAGTCCCTAGCACCATAGGTGCCCAGAGGAGAAAGGTGTGGAGGGAGCAATGTTAGTTCAGTGCCATGCTCCCCTTAGCATGCCTTTGGCAGCTCCAGTGTCCCTGGAGCTGTAGGCTTTGTAGCTCCCTGAACTCTAACCCTGAATTCTAACCCTAAACTCTAACCCTAGAAGTCACCCCAGGCAAAAGCCCCTGGTGCCAAGGGCCAAAGGGCCTGTGCCCTGGGGCACAGCACTTCCTCAACCTGCAGCCACTCAAGGACCAGGGAGGGCTCATTCCTCACGGATGGCTAAAGCAGCCTCCCCAGCCCTGCTTACAGGGAGCTTGGGCTGCTCTGGGGGACATGGGGTGACCCAAGAAGGCTCCACAGCTGTTGACACATACTGTGAGTGCAGGGCTGGCACACTGGCAGCTCGCCAGCAGGACAGGCAGCTGCACTGGGCAGGCAGAGCCCTAGGCCCTGGCTACAGATGGCTCACCTTGCCCGCACTATGACTAAGTGACTTTGCTCCATCCTCTGAAAAAGGGGCAAGCCGCACCCCCCCAATATGCCTGCAGGCTCAGAGGGACCCCCCCTTTACCCCACAAAGCCCCTCTTTCCTGCCTGGGAAGCTCAGGCCAAGCTGCAGCCCTTTGAAAGGAGATATAAAGGGCAAAGATGCTCACACTTGCAGGGACACACCCACACTGAGTGTCCCAGAAGAGGGAGCCAGTTCTGCACTACCAATGCCTGGGGAACCAGCCCTACCCCCAAGCGGGAAAGGAGAGCTTCAGACTTGTCCTGGATCTGCATGGAGGCCACAGGGGCCTCAATATGCCAAGGGCCTTCATGGGTGGCCAAGGGGCAAATGCAATGACATGCCCTGGGTGACTGTTGGGAGTCATGCTAGCCCAGCTGCTGGCAGGTGGAAAGCTGTGGCTGGGGAGAGTGGCCCTGTCCTGCTTAAAGGGTGGCCTCCGGGTCCAGAGAGCTCTGTTTCCCCCTTGGGTGCGGAGATGGCAGCTCTCACCCTCCTTACAGGGTTGCCACTCTCCCCACGCAGCCAAAGGAGCAAGACAGCAAAAGGCCAACAACAACAAAAGCAAAGACAGCCATGGCTATAGGGAGGTCACCCAGCAAAAGCAAAGTTGGCCAGGGCACCCCAAAGGCACCTGTCAGGCACTGGTCATGACAGGGAGGGCCCTTAGCCCAGAGCACCTTTCTCACGCCTGCTGGAACCTGATGCCACTCTTCACTCTCTCCTACCTCCCCATTCTATGCGATTGATGACTCTTCTTTCTTCTCCAACAGCTACTGCCCAGGAGGAGGACACAGGCTACAGAAGTGCCAGCTCCTAACTGCTGCATGGTGTCTTTTCTGTCCAACATCTTATCTCTGTCCCCTCTAACTTACCTCAGCTTTCCCTTCCAAAATGTTCATTCTTCTCCCTAGAAATTACCTCAGCTTTCTTGAGGTAAACCCCAGACTGACCTCTTTCAAAAAAGGTCATTTTGTTTCACCTATATTACCTCTGCTTTTCCCTCCAAAATGTCACCTTGTCTCCCAAAAATTACCTCAGCATTTCCCTTCAAAGTGTTCACTTTATCCCCTAGACAGAACCTCACATTTTTTGGAGGTAACTCTCCAGTTCACCCTATTTTATAACTTTGTTTTGCCTAAATTACCTCTGCTTTTGTGTCAAAAGTCATGTTTGTCACCCCCAGTCTCAAGTCATCAGGTTTTCCCTCCAAATGTTCATTCTGTTTCCCAGAGATGACCTCAAATCTTTTTGAAGTAACCCCCAGATTCAACCCCTTCAAAAAAAATCCATTTGTTTTACCTAAATTATATCAGCTTTCCCCTCCAAAATGTCACCTCTGTTCCTCACAACTTGCCTCAGCTTTTCCCTCAAAAATGTTCATTCTCTCCTCTATAGATTACCTCAGATTTTACCCCCAAAATGTCCCTTCTCTGTCCCTTCTAAATTACTTCAGTTCTTCTTCCATAAAGCTCACTCTGTCCGCTCTCATTTACCTCAGCTCTGCAGACCTACCTCAGCTTCTCACCAGAAGCCCACTCTGCCTACCAGCTCCGTCCCCCTGCATCCCAGCACTTGGTCCTTCTCTGCCCAGCCCTTGCTGTCATGCCAATGTGAGCTCTTGCCCCACCAGGATCCTGGCCCCATGCCACCTCCTTCCCAGCTGCCCTTCCCAGCTAGAACTCAGCAGAGTCCCTCTCATTCCAGCTGGCCCGTGGCAGTCCACAGGCTGCTCCAGTGCTCGATTTAACACAAGAGACCCTCTGAGTTCCTCTATTTATTTGTTTAAAAACCCCAATATGTGCTCTGATGTGTTTTTCTCAGGTTTTCAACCACATGCATCCACTTAAGACTATTTTTCCATAAATACATCCATTTAAACCTTTTCCACATTCATGCTGTTGTTTTCCTAGAGCAAACACTTTGGCAGTATCATTCTTCTGCTGGTAAAAATTCCAAAGGGAGTGCTTTGCACTGGAAATGTGTGGTCAGAAAGAGCTACAAAAGTTAAGTCAGTAAGACTGGTTCCCAACACATTTTCACAGAACCACAGAATGTTAGGGGGTGGAAGGGACCTCAAAAGATCATCTAGTCCAACCCCCCTGCCAGAGCAGGATCACCTAGAGCAGGTCACATGGGAACACGTCCAGGCAGGTTTTGAAAGTCTCCAGAGAAGGAGACTCCACAACCCCTCTGGGCAGCCTGTTCCAGTGGCCCATCATCCTCACAGTGAAAAAGTTTTTCCTAATGTTTTTGTGGAACTTGCTATGTTCCACTTTACATCCATTGCCCATCACTGAAAAGAGCCTGGCTCCATCCTCCTGACACTCACCCTTTATATATTTATAAACATTAATGAGGTCACCTCTCAGTCTCCTCCAAGCTAAAGAGACCCAGCTCCTTCAGCCTTTCCTCAGAAGGGAGATGTTCCACTCCCTTGATCATCTTTGTGGCTCTCTCTGATTTTTGATATTTCTTTTATGGCTCTCTCTGATCTTTTCACCTGCTCAGAGGTTCTCATGGTTAGCAGGAAAATTTACATTTTCTTTTAAAAGTTCTGGGTCAGACTGCAACCCTGTGGGTAATCCCCCAGAGTCCTACTTGACTGAAGAACTACTTCAGTCAATTTGAGACATGAGGAAAACAGCCAGAGTAAAACACCAGCAAACTTGAGTCAGCAGAGGCACCAGGATTAAGTGACTTTTGCCTATAAAACTTGCTCAGGACTCTCTAACACTTCAGGGCATGCTGCTGGTCATACCACCCAGCTTCCTCAGGCAGCTACAGAAGGGAAAACTTTTGACTACTGAGTCAGTGTACTTTGAATAATGGGGCAGCATTCGAGACCCCCTACCCCATCATCTCTCTGGGCACAGCATGTGGGAAAAGGGATTGTGCAGAGTCTTTGAAGACCAGGCTAACAACAGTAGGCAAAGGGCAGGCTGGGATTATAGTGCAGCCTCAAGGGAAAGATCATGATCTATCTAGTTCTCAGCTCCAGAGGACTTGAGACTTCAGTTTCCAATACTCAAAAACTTCAAGAAAACCCTCTGAGCAAGGCAAAAACAGGACCCCCAGTGCCCATTCATGAATTATCTTCTCTCGAGCCTGTTTGCACTCTTACGAATTAAAGAGCTAATGTTCAGTGGGATGGAAAGCTCACATCCAGGCCTTGGGTGCCTGCTAACAGGTTGGAGATAGTGTGCCAACATGAAATGCTGAATCAGTGTAAGTTCACTCTGCTGATTCAGGTGTGTTCCAGTATTTATTTTTGATGGAAGAAGCTTGTCCCAGCAGGTTTATGCCAGATAGGCTACCATCTGTGCTTCTGTGGCTGACACAAACAGCTCTGCATGGGCCAGCAAATGCAACTAAAACTGTTTGTGCACTGGTCTGGGGAACCCCTTCACTACCAGATGATTCACCAACATGTGGATCCGGTGCTAATCAAAGCATACATACTTTATTACATACATTACATACTTTATTATTATATTTATATACATCTAAACTATGTTTATTCGCATACTTCTTCACTATGCAAGCAGTGGAGAGTGTCTGTGATCAGTCAGTCATAACACAAAGTGTCATTTTACTCTTTCCACAGGATAGAATTTTTTTTTCTTTTTTCTTTTTTTTATGTAGTTTTGGTTTGTTGGTTGGTTGGGTTTTTTTTTTATGTTGTGAATCTCTATTTTGAAGAGATTTGCATTTAAGTCAAAAAATATGTTGGGCAAGGTACTCCAAAAAGCAATGTTTAGGGTCATGACTCAATTCAGGCTAAGCCTAGGAAATAGTAGAGAAAACATATTCCTCAAAATACATGTCACTGCAATCCATGCAGTTGTTACCCAGGGGAAATATGCATGTTTCTGTGCATCTTATTTGTTAAAATTCCTTTTATTTCTTGCCATTTCTTAACTTGAAGGCAGTTCTTACAAGTATTTCTGAGGTCACACATTAGTAAACTCAAAAAATCCCCAAGTAATAGGTTATTTGTGATCAAAGGAAAAATAGAAGTTCTGTTGGTGAAAATCAAAGGTTGGGGCAGAGAGAACAGCTAAATGAGAAAGACAGGGAAAGAATTAGATGAAAACTATGTGCTGTCATAGGAAAACATTTCTGCTATAACCATGCATGCACACAGACACGTGGGAAGGCTCTTCTTACATAAAAATACACACTTAATGAAAAGGGGATTTGTTAAGCATCACAAACAATATAATCTGCTGTTCAGTACAATAAATGTTACAAACCAAACCACAGCCAGTCACAGCTGTCCTTTCTTCTGAGCATTTTTCTGGAATTGGCATTTGACTAGGATTAATTTATGATACAATAAAAATTACTTGCAATAGAAACCACACATTTCTTAGACTCTAATTAATTTCTAGGAGACGTATTTTACCAGTCACAACTGAACAACACAGCTGCACACAAAACACTGTATACATACAATCTATTCATATTTAGCTGTTCAGATTAGTAGAATTATAGTAAATGTATTGACAGCAATTACAATAGTCTTGCAGGTAAGTAGCAGCTACAAAGCACTGAGATATGTAGAGAAATTGAAGCTATTTTTATAATTGCAGCTCTATAATTAGCTGATATGGTCTTGGCATTTTATGGTGATATTTCTTTACAGAGTAGATGCCAGAAAAACTCTAACTACATGTTAACTCTTAATTCTGTCATGTTATATTTTGATAATTTATCATTTAACTCATGTCAGTACTCTGTGTTTAGGACAGTCAGATATTCAACACTGCTACTTCAGAACTTTTTTCTATCTCAGTTCTTTGGATATGTTTAGTTGTGCTTTTATTGCAACCGAACTGAAATAGTGCGATTCTCTGTTGGCTGTTGGGCTGCAAATATTTTCCATAAACTCCAATTTGTTCATATTGTGTTGCCATAGGCTCTTCTGTAAAATCATATTTTGGGAATATGACAGACATTTCAAGAATAAAGCAAGATTAAAAATACAGGTTTGTCCATATTATATACACAAGAAATTCAGTAGTTTGGAGCAGATACATGAAATTTGGTATTGGTGTAATTTCGATATAAAGAATAGGTTTTGGTTTTCCAGAGATAATCTCATCGCATCTGTAATTTTAAAATGAAAATATTTAAAGCCAGTATTTGTACTTACTGGATCTAATTAATTACATTCTTATTCTGCTTAAGCAAAATTCACTGTCTCAATGCTTTACACCATATAAATTTATTTGCTAGTCCAAGTGTTGACTTTTAGGACCTTGTTTGAATTAAATCTCTCTGTGAAATTCAGGTGAAATATATTTTCCTGTTCACTCCTTGAGCCCCAGTTTCAAGGGGAAATACACTTCAGTGAATGAGGTTTTTTTTCAAGTCTTGCTCGCTCTTTGGTGTGGGAACATTAGCTTGTGTCCAAGAATGTGTTACTGTTGTATTGTGATGGAGAACTGAGATGGAAGTGCTGGCCAAACAGGGAAATATGTCTGCTAGTGTTTTGAGCTCTGCTTGGTCCATCTAGAACTGGACATGTTGGAGAGATGTAGAAAATTTTTGTTTTGGCAGACTTAAGTGAACTGGGATCAGAGTAACTGTGTTTCTGGAAACAGAAGAAAGTCCTACTCAGGTATTGGCATTTTAAGTTTAGGAAGACATTTGTGAGCATGCTTTTTTTTGTATGTGAGCATGGGTAGGCCAGATGAAAAAGGTGTGGAGGGAGCAATACTGGTGCAGTGCTGTGCTCCCCTTGGCATGCCTTTTGCAGCCTCCACTCCCTGGAGCTGTAGGCTTTGTGGCTCTCTGAATCCTAACCCTAACCAGAATCCTAATGGGATTTTGAGACTGAGGTCCCCAGCACCATGGACCACTTGAAAAAGGTATTTTATAGGGATTTATTCTAACAGTTGATAATTTAGTCTTTTTTAGACACTACCTTTTCAGATAAGACACAGACCAGGATTTTTCCTGTATCAGAATGTGGCATTAATGTTGGCAAAAGTTAAGCTGGGTCTGACTTGAATTGTGCTGCTCTTTCCTCAGCCAAACAAATCCCCATGGTACTAAATACTGGGTGATTTAACATTTATATTGCTATTTTATGCCCAAGGTCCTGGCTTAAGTTGAAAACAAGAAGCTTAAGAGCATGTGGAGAAACTAGAGGTTAGCATAAAGGATGAAATGATGGTTTCAGCTGTGGGCTGCTTGCTGGCTCTTGTTTGTTCTTGATACTCCAAACAAATTGTTGCCACAAACATAACTGCACAGGCCAGCCTGTAGGAGAGTCTTGACTTCTGGCAAAGTTCACAGTTCCTTTAAGATGGTCTCTGCTAAATACTTCCCAAATGTAAAATTCTTCCAGATATCATCTGCAGTAGCTAAAGTGAAACCTGCTTTTCTTATCTAATTTTCATTTGAATGTTGGAGAACATTTCCAAAAGAACAGCTTGTAGCCACCAGCTGCACCTGGATTGTTCACTACCTTACTATCTGAATAGTGCAGAATTGCAGTATCACCTCGCCTGCTGTGGTTCTGCAGAGGCTTTTCTACCTCAATCCTTCGGGACACTGAGTATCTTTCTTTCAACCTGCATCATCAGTGGCAGTTTCCAGTACTGAAATGTGAGAGTCCTTCATCCCCTCCAAAAGGAGATGTATAAATAAGATTATTACATTTGTGCTGAGATTTTTTGAGCAGGACTTGTTTGTTATTTTAAAAGACCTTTCAAATGTGTTGCTGTCATTAGTTTTCTTTGGTGATGTAGGTTACTAAATATGTTACATTCACCTGATCTGTGGTAGATATCAGGCATTTGCTCAAATGACAACCAGATTTAGTGGGAAGGCCTGGGCTTCTGTGGCACTGGCTTAGCATCTGCACCACTTGCTGTGCTGACCCAAACAGGAATTTCTCAGAACAATAGCTGTGGGATCTTGAGCTTGTGCTCAAGCAGTGACTAAGAGATTTTACAATGTTTCATCTAAATAGGCAATGAGAAGATGCTCTCTTATTAGCCTTGGTTTTTACCTGCTCACATGTTGTCCCAGAGCTGGAGAAAAAGTCTGCTGATGACATTCCATCTGGATTTTTAACTAAGTAATGGTTCATGCTTAAGCCTAATGGGAGGAAAAAACTCAAGTATCTCAGGACTGCATGATAAAACTCAGAAGAGGTGGGAAGGTGTTTTGATTCAGCCATGCCACATAGCTGTAAGAAAGACTTAGAAGCATATTTAGAGATTGCATTTTGCTTTAATATTTGCATAAAGTGGAAAGAAAAGGCAGTAAGTGCATGAGTGGCAAAATTAAAAAGGAAAGTGGCATTTATAGCTGCTTAGTTTAAAGTGACAAGTAAATATGATGTGAGGGATGCATTACATTTTTGCACCGTACTGGAAATTCTTCCAGCTTTATAAAACATTAATTTATATGTTTTTATTTTAAGTCATTAGAAATCTAAGACTCGCATTATTTACTTACAGAGCAAACATTAGGGCTAGCAAATGTGTTGAGGTTTAATTCCTGGTTTATATTGTGTAATGGCTTTTTCTCAACAAAAGGTGTTTCAGGGAGAGAAGTAAATGCCTGAAGCTGAAGTTGTGACACCTGATTGCCTACCCGGGTGAGATGTCCTGTGGAAAACCACATGATGGGAGCACTGAGGTCTTAATTCATGGTCCTTATCTGATTTATCTGTGGCAAATGAAGAGCTTACTACTGCACCCTTCAGTTTCTCTGCTAGTGGTGACTGCTACATTAAAAAGCATGCCTTCTAAATGTTACAGAGTATGGCATAGTGATTTGAATGGGCCCTGATTTCAGTTTGTATTAACACACAAGGCCAAGAACTGAGACAGAATAGGGCTGTCTAACAATACTTGTCAGACCTCACTGCACTGGTGCAAGACATTAACAAATGCAGAGCTAGAGGAGGAGCAGAAAAATTCAAGAAGGAAAAAAACCCAGACTTTATGATAATGGCACTCAACAAGTACTCAGTGTTCACCTTTATGGGGGTTGGTTGCCCATTCAGCAGCAATTAAGTGCTCTACCCTGCCTTCTTTTGAGCTGTTCCTTGCTAGGGAACCCATAATATTTCTATTACAATACGTCTCTTCCCACCTTTTACTCTTTTCTGATATAAGCACCTTACTTCTAGACCGTTCTTTCCAAAAAATCAGAAGAAAAATTATTATTTGACTGAAGCAGTTTATTGGAACATAAGAGATAGGAAGAATATTTGTAGAAATAATTATGTACAAGCTTACAGTGGCTAACTGGCTCAAGCATGCACAAGCACACTTGTTTTGCCCTGAGACATAGCTTCCACTGTTCTTCCTAAGTCTCAAATGCACTAGTTGTATTGTAAGCAGTACCCTGAAGTGGTGCTGATGCACAGCTCTGCATATAGACCAGTTTCTCCCTTTTCTCTCCTACATCTGCAGAGCTAAGACCCCAAGTTAAGAGTTATTATAATGGGAAAATATCCTGCTCTGACAAATTTTAACAAGCTTTGAAAATAGATTAGCATAACCAAACAGAGATTATTTCGTTCTTTTAGTTCTTTTTAGTGAGAACAATGTCTTAAGAAAACCAAGTTACCTGCTCCTTGGACCCATTTTCATGGGGGTGTTTGTTCATATCTCTTCAGTATATTAACAGGAACATTGATCCCTATAAGCATATGCCTCCCATCCTTGTTGACTAATTGTCACGGTTTAAGGTCAGGGCGGCCCCTTAGACCAATAACAGATGCTCTCTGTTAAAATCCCTCCCTCCCCACAGGGGAAGAGAAAGGGAATAGGGGAGAGAGACTCAGCGATTAGAAAAGGAAACTGGAACAGCTTTAATGAGAATAATAATAATAATAGAATGTGTACAAATATATACAAATCCAGTATTGAACCCAACCCCCCTGATGGTAATTACATCACCGTCACCACTGATGCTGTGGAACAGGCACTGGGGAGTCCCAGACAGGACCCCACAGCAGACGGAAGCTGTGTTCAGGAGCTGGATTCTGGTACTGAATTCAGGAACACACCAATTGGGATTGAAGGCAGAACAGACAGAGTCCTCCTTGGATGCTCCAAGGAAGAAACTGAAAGAGGACCTGAGCCAAGCCAAGCAAAGCTGGCAAAGTGGTCCAAGAGGGGAGAAGAGCCTGGGAGCCCCCAGAGAGAGGGCGAGCAAACAAGCAAGCAAGCTAACAAGCAAACAAAACTAGCAAGCTCTAGATCCTCCTGATCCCTTTGCTTTATACAGAATATGATGTCTATGGGCTAGAATCCCTTGTTGGTCACTTTGGGGTCACCTGCCCTGTCCTCTCCTCCCTGCAGGTGCAGCCTTTCACTTTCCTGCGCCCCCAGTGTGCTGCACAAGATCCAGCAGTGGCCTTGGTCTGCACACCAATCCTTGGTAGTAACTCTAACCATGGGGTGTTATCACTGCCAGCAGCAGACACTGTCTGGGAAAACAGGCTGCTAACTTCAGACAGTGCAGTTAGAAGAACTGAGCTGAAAAGTCAAATCACTGAACAGAACCAGCTCTGTTCCCACCCAAACCAGGACACTAATGCACACTAATAGATACTGTGGGTGAAGCATTGTTATGTAATTGTGCTTGTGTTGCAGACATTGAATGTCCCATGACATAACAGATCCTGTATTAAAGACAGAAGCAGCTTTATCCTAAGTATTATTGCTACTGTGAACGGATCTAAACATGAGCAGATGCACTGCTGCTACATGCAATGTTATGCCACTATGCTATTAAATATTTTCTATTTAAAAACATATATTGTTTAATTTGGTCATAGAGAAAAAACAGGTCTGTTGGTTATGAAGATTCTGTAGTTTAACGTCTGTGGTGTTATAAACTCAGTATTAGATAATTGTAAGATGCACTTTAAACAACATATTTTGACCTTGAGTGCTCAGACCTCAATTATACAACCCTTCCAGTTATTATAAAAGGGGTCAGGTCTTCTGATGTCTACTAATTAAAATTAAAAATGAAAATATTCCAAATTTGTCTGAAACCTCAAATCATATTTAGTATACCAGCAGATTAAAAATGTGGAAAGGAAGAAGGGCCCAATTCATCAGAATACTATTGATTTTGACACTGAAATATTGGAGGACATTGCAATATTTTATACAACACATGAAACCTTGTGGTCAGTCCACGGGACTGGCATTGGAAGAGACTTGAAAGCCAGGCTTCCCTGGCCTACCAAGTGACTTTGCTTCCCTGTGGTTTTGTGTTCTGCAGCGAGTAGCACTGATGAAACCTTCACGCCCACCCCACCATGCTGAATTAGCTTGTGGAGGGATCAAACACCAGATTCTGTGATTCTGTCTAAAGTGAAACTGCAGAGTCGAGGTAACAGGTCAGTGTTTCCTGTTGGATGTGACCAATATGACTTTCACCTCAGAAAAACAGGACTAACAACTCTAGTTAGTGAGGTTGGCTTTTTTTCTAGTGAGGTTTAAATTGGGGTCCTGCAGCTTGTGGTGATATGTCTACTAGGCTTTCTCTTTTCTTGTTGTACATCCCATGCAGCCACGAACTGTGTCCTCAGATCTTCTAGACACTGATACCTTCTTTTCACTCAAAATTACAAGTTGTCTTACTTCTATTATCATTTCAGTACACCAGTACTATTCAATCAATGAATATTAGAGGACATTGCTACTTTTTACAAGTAGTTGAATCACAGACAGCTAAAGCAGCAATCTTCACCTGAATTTTTCATTTAAAAAATTAAATCTTTCATGCAACTGACTAAGCTGTCTGTGTGAGCCAACAGATGACAGGATTGATTGATTCCACAGAGACTGTGCAGATTCAGTTATCTGTGCTACTGAGAAGCACAGAGCAAATGGTCACACTCTTATTACTCAAGTTACTGAATTAAAGCTGTTGGTTTAGAGCAGTGCAGGCCAGCACATCTTAAGCAGGAGAATTCAGAGCCAACTCTTGTTAGTGAGCAGTCACATAATAACTATATGGTATAAAGACATTAGGAAAGGGAAACATATTGGGAAAAGAAATTTATTTTGCTAGACTGAACAATAAAAGATACTGTCTCTTCCTACAAACTTGCCTGTCACATCCGTGTAGTTGTAATGATCTACAGAAGGTTAAGAATCCATTTTTATATTCTTTGACACAATATGTACCAGCAAAGCAATCATGAAACTTCCAGGAAGTGTGCTGTGGAGTACATCTAAGTTGAACACATAAGGAAGTGATTTAATGGCAATTTCTAATAGACACATTAATGTAAGAGAAATAAAAAATTATAGTGTTTTGTACTCCCAAAAGTTCATGATAAAAGTCAAACGTCCATTTAAATTGTATCCTTGCTCCTTCATTTCTGAGGTGAGTCATTGGTCACATCCAACTGGACACACTAACCCATTACTTCCATAAAGAACATTTGTACATTGACTGACATTAATCGAGGTAAGTAACATCTTTACCACTATGGCACTTTCATGGTAACACTGCTCCCTTTTGGCACTTACAGAGCTGTAGGCCTTGCTGGGTCTCCTTGTTAGCTTAGGTAAAAGCATACTCAGAAAAACCCCCGAATTTACCTGTGACCTTCCTGTCAATGCTAACACTGTAAGCACAATTACACTACACTATAATACTCCTAAAGAGTAAGAGTATTAAATATTTGGAGTGGCTGAAGAGGGCAGAGACCAGGCTGCTTCTTGTACTTTGACTTTTCATCAGCCTGTGGCTTGATGGAATACTCATCTTAAGACTGAAAAGCTAGATTTAGTTGTAACAAAGGACAGCTCTAAAGTTAGGCTCAATACTTTAGATTTTCAAGGCATTAGAAACGTAGTGGGGTTTTTTTTCATCATTAAATTTATAGACAAAATTATGTTCTCCATCCTCTCCATCATATTATTGATTTGCAACAAAATATGTAATAGGAATGTTGGATTATCCCCAAACCAAATGATTTTAAAATCTAGAATGATTATATTAAGATATGAGATTATTAAATGCTCATCTGAGATATGAAAAAAGATTCAGGCCTGTCATGACAACACAGGGAAATTATCTTTAAAACATGAAAATGCCTTTAGAGCATTTTATTGCATTTTATTGCCATAAAAGAGGTTATCTGAGAGTCTTGATGTTGCATTTCCATCCCACACATTAGGGATTGAAGAAACACTAAAAGAGGTGATTTTTGGGGTTGGTCCATCTATTGTTATCTTGTCCCAAATTTTTTGGGCCTATTGGCCATACTCAGAGGCATTTAAATCACATAGAAGTCTCAGATGTGATCCTAAGAGGTTTTTTTACTGGCGAATTGATAGCTACATGGAGGGCAGACTCCCCAGCTTAATGACCCCCACAAGAAAAGAGTAGGCAAAATACAGGCACATTATATAACCTGGTGAGCTGGCTAACTGTGGATGGCTGCACAGTAACTGTAACGTGCTGTCTATGCCCAGTGGGCATTTTGGGGGAACATGAAGCACAGCTAATGTTATGTGTGGGAAGCAGAGTTTAGGAGACAGAGAACTCAAGTCTGTAGGAATCCAGCATTCGTCGGCTCTGTTGCTCATAGAATAGCTTGAGAGGAATTATCGTCTACATTTCTGTGAGGAATGATTCTTGGCTTGTGCAATAAATTACTACAGGATAAATGTATGAGAATATTAATAATGAAAGCATTTTGCTCTTCCATGCTTCAGCCCATCAAAAGATCAAAATCTTGATCCCTACCTGTCTCCTATGAAGCTGCAAGAAGAGCTCATTTCATTTTAGAGAAACAGAAGTGACACACAGCCACTGTGCCTGACTTGCCCTTGGCTGCACAGGAAGACCAACAGGGAGGGTTTCAGGAAAAATAAGCCTCACCATTTTTACCAGCAGCATGTGGATAAATTATATTCCTGTTGTCCTTGTTGAAAGGAAATGAAGGATTCACTCAAAACTGGATCCAGATGACCTTAATCTGGTTGTAGTCTACTGAAATAATTGCTACCTGGAAGTAGCAAGTATTTTGCTTGTTAGACCAAATAGGTAATTCTGTTATTCTTGTAGAAGTTACATTTACAGAAGCCCCCTGAAATAATTTTGTTTCATGAAGCCTTTCAGGTATGATACTTAAACTGATTTTTATAGATGATATTTTTTTCTTATAGTCACTCTGATACAGGGCTAGTTACTAAAATAAGCCTATGCTAGCTGTTCAGAGGGAAGTCAGAGATGAGGCACCTCTTGACTTGAATAAAGCTGAGACTTTGTTCTGGGATTAAGTTCTGATTTTACAAATTCAGCTGTTAAGATATTAAAGGTTAAGGAAATTTCTTTCATCAGCTGGATAGGAACCTGTCCATGTTGTTAGTAAAAATATTAATAGCCCAGAAGTGTTTTCTGAGCTAACAGGAGGCTATCAGGGCAATGAGTTAGGAGCATATCAGGCTGAGCCCCATTCTCCTCAACTCTCTTACCTGCCTCTCCCTTGTTTTTAATGCCCATTTGCATGTTTGAGTTTCTTTAGTGGCCAGCTCCAGCATCTGTCTTTAGCTTGGGTCTCCACGGTAAAGTCACAAAGTCATTATGTACAGCAGGTTGGGATCAAGGAAAGGCCATGACTGAGAAACTGGCAGTGAGCCTGGAGCAGCTCTGTGCTGTGCTTTCTGTGGGTATTTGTAGAAGAGTGGGTGGAATACATCTGTCTGCTGGGTAGGGGTGTCTGGCCTGGCAGGAGCCATGGTAGGTAGGTTGAAATCATGTTTGTTTTTAGAAAGGAGAATAGGAAGTGAAACTATTTTGAGCAGGATATAGAGACTGCAGTTTGGTTTTCTTCACCTAAAGGCCATTCATTATTTCAGGACTTTGCCCTCATGTTCAAGGTTGCAAAACCTAAATTACTTGTCTATTAATGCATCAAGTCATTGTAGATAGGGAGAGGATCCACTCTGATACTGTGTAGGAATTGTAGCCAGTAGTATCTATTTTTATGATTATATTGGCCTCAGTGCTACTCATTCTTCATTGATACCAGTGTTAGAAAGAAAGGTATTGTGCATATTTTAAAAAGGAAAGGAAAGGAAAGGAAAGGAA
>JANIJG010001750.1:8269-28363 GCA_024611175.1 Megaceryle torquata | reverse complement strand
CAGCTGCTTGTTGATCAGCACCCCCAGGTCCCTTTCTTCTGGGCAGCTTTGCAGCCACTCTGCCCCAATCCTGTAGTATTGTATGAGATTGTTGTGGCCCAAGTGGAAGACCCAGCACTTGGCCTTGTTGAAGCTCATATGATTTGCCTCAGCCCATCAATCCAGGTCCCGGTCCCTCTGAAGAGACTTCCTACCCTCAAGCAGATCAACATCTAACTTGGTGACATCTGCAAACTTACTGAGGGTGCATTCTATTGCCTCATCAAGATCATTGATAAAGATGTTAAACAGAAGTGGTCCCAATACTGAGGCCTGGGGAACACCACTTGTGACCGACCACCAGCTGGATTTAACTCCATTCATCACCACTCTTTGGGCCCATGTTTGATCCCGCAGAGCGTTCACCCATCCAGGCCTAGGATAGACAGTTTTTTCATGAGAATGCTGTGGGGAACAGTTATTGTCACCACCGTATGTTCACTGGGCTGAGTATAACTTTATATACTTTATGTTGGTATTAGTTTTGCTGTTTCATCAAATCCATTTTCATTTCAACCTGTGGGTTTCTTCTCCTTTTCCCAATCCCTCCTCATTGCTGGGGCAGGCATGCCAGGTGATAGAGCAACTGCTATAGTTTACTCACAGATAACGGGCTAAATGTGGACAGATGTTTTGATTCAAATTCAGATTTCCCTACAGAGAAATGTGGATTTAACACATTTGGGAGATTTTTGTCAGATCAGTTCTGATCAAACACAAGAATTACCATAAATAAGCATATATACATTTGATGGCTTTACATAAAAAATGTATTTAGTTAAAAATCAGATCCCTTTTATCAATGTACCTCATGTTTAGTTTTGATATTTAGGTTGTTCAACTGTTAAGTAGGGGAAAAAAAAAAAAAGTTGAAGGATCTTTTTAGAAAGACTACAAATCAAATTGTATAAGGTTTATAGGTCTTTCTGATAAATCAAATGCTTATTTATGCCTAAATCCTTATTACCTATACTCCTGATGGAAGGAGGAAAGAAAATGTTATTTGTGAGCAATTATTTTTTGTTTTGCTGGAACAGTAAACCAAAATTCATTTGGAGTCAACACAGACAGTATTTTTTTTATATTACTACAATTCTCTGGTCAGCCTGGAACTCAAAATTTCATTATCTATCCAAAGAGATCCAATGCAATCTATCCAAAAGCTGCCACTGTGAGAAAACTGAAGGGAGGGAGAAGGAATTTGTAAAAATAACCTATAGAGTGAATCCCTTTTATTTTACCAGTTTGACTTCAGGGAAGGTTCTGGTGCTGCACAGCACTCATACGGGCATTTAATGTGTTTCCACCAGTTACAGTTATTCACATACTGAAAACCTCACACCCACTTCAACGTTTTACTGGCTCAAGATCCAGCATAGACAGAAAGCTTTGTTATAGGGGTTTAATCTCCTACATGATGTAGCATATCAGGAGTACTTCAGTAAAGCATCTGACCTTTTTTGACTCTCTCTTAAAGCAATATCTTTGAAGCTACCAAAATAATAGTTGTAGTGATTCCTGGCAAACACTCTAGTTGCAGAGGCTCAATAAAATCAAGGTAACCATTACTGCTTAAAAAACTGTCCCATTGTGTAGTGGGTGACATGAGCAATTCACTGTGGGGAACATATCAAAGGGAAAATACTTTCCCTGAACCCAAGAGAATGTCTCCTCTCTGTCTTCATCACCACTCCAGCAACGTGGGTGTCCTTCACCCAGAACTGTAGAACAGGAATGCTCACAAACACCAAAATGTAGTGAAGAAAATACCTGTCTTGGCCATGTTTTAAGAGCCAAATTCCTCTGCCTTTATGATGTGCAGTATATTCACCAGGCGCAGATCTGATGCCATAGGTAGATTATGTTCCACTCTTCTCTGGGTTTAACCATAAAGGCTAATGACTGTGACTTCATAATACACGTCACAAATGACTGTGGAAAGCCCAGCTCTTGGCCACCGCAAGGAGCAATGTCTTGCACTACACGGTGTAATTACAGATGAAGCCTCGTGAAACTGTAGAACAGAATCACCAGTCATTTGTAACATACACAATTTTCATCACAGATTTTTTTTTTTTCCTGCTGCTGGCTGATCTGATCATCGTGTATCAGTCACCAGTTGAGAACTGTTCATCTTGAGGTGTTTGTTGCCAGGATAGTCTTGAAGCATACCAGTTAAATGGTGGAGAAAATATTAGAGGAAACCACTAATGTACCTTCTGTGTTAAAAACCCAGCAAAGGTATTAGCCCTTACCCAGCACTGCTGAGCTGGGGCTGGCCTTCATCTCACAGCTTACTGGGTCTGATTCTTACTCACACAAATGCTGCTTCACACCGTCTGGTCTAGAAGTGAGAGTGCTTTACCACCACAAAAGTACATCAGGTACTGGTGACCCAGCTGTAAGGCAGGAAGCCACCCGTGACCCCAGGTTTAGAATGTTCAGTTACCCTGAACTTAAAATACTCCCAGCGTCCCTGAAAAACATGTAGAGCACATTGGGATTTAGTGTACCCTCAGGCAGCTACAGCTACCTCAGAAAATCAGTTTCTAGCAACAGTGACACTCACTTTGAATCTTCTTTGCCCTCTGTTTCCATACCATACATCCTGCCTCGTTCTGATGGCACCAATGCCTCCAAACCCGTGGCACTTGTAGCAGAGGGACAGGTTAACACTTCTGTTTTCTGCCATTTCCTACAGGCATCCCCAGCTGCTCTAGCAAAAAGCGTTTTGGCCGAAGTTCCAAACCAAGTCGTGGACTATTACAATGGGAAAGGGATAAAACCAAAATGTATGTCAGAGTACGAGTCTTCCAGGACACTAGCTCCGTGAACCTGCCTGCAGGACACTAGCTCCATGAACCCACCTTCACTCTTTTACAAATCTCAGAAAGAAAAATGCTACTGTCTACAACTACTGTACTTAAAAGTGAAACAAAAAAATAGCACGTTTTGGTGATTTTTAACTAAAATAATTTTTTTTTTTTTTTTTTTTTTTTGCATGTGTCGCCTAAAGGCTTAAATCTGTTAAGCGGTTGTATTGTTGAAAACTTTTTATGAGAAAAAAAATCCCGGAAAAAAAAAGTCAACTCTTTCCATTATAGCATGTCGCCTTGAAATAAAAAGTTATCTGTATCTGTTTTTTATACAGGTTTGTTGAAATTTTGCTAAATTTCTTATCTTTACACTGTAAAGCATTTTGAAATATTTATTGAGAGTTGATAGCCAAACTGTCTTTGGTTTAATCTGCTATGAACTGAGAGATTTTTCAAAATGGCAGATGCATGAACTGTATTTTGCATGTCTAAAATAAAAACAACACAATTTTGCAGTTGTTGTCTTTATTTCTCTCTCTGCCACAAGGCTGCCTGCTTTCAACCTCCACATTCCGAGAAAAGGGTAATAAAGTGTTTCAAGAGGTACCTGGCCCAAAGAATGGGCATTTCTAATATTCTAACACAGGCACCTGAACGTGCTCCCCCTGGTCTGTGCCCTGCGTAGCAGTTTTTCAAAAGCCTGACTTCATCCGGGTGTTATGGAGGGCTCAGACCGTAGCTGCCAACAGATCTGGTTTGGAGGGCATGATCTATCAGGATCGCATGTCTTAAAACATGCCTACTTAATCCAAACGATCTGCCTGGCTTCTGAACAGGTTGTCTTCTGGCTACCCAAATGCCAAATTTATAACCTTCTATGTTAGGGAATTCCTATTTTGTTACATTTGTGCTTTTTAATCTTACACCCAAATATCCAACTTTGCGTGACACATTTTCAAAAAAAAATTTTGCATGGCCCAATTTTGTGACAACCAGTGATTTGTAACTTCCTGCACACACAGATCACTTGTGTATGATAGAAAACATGGATTTGTACCAAAAGAATATTCAACCCACCTTTTTTTTTTTTTTTTTTTTTAAATAATAAAAAAGAGAGGCTACACAAGAGAGGCAGATTGGCAGTGGATTGATCTTTCCATTGACATATTTGAAGTAATTAGGTCATTGTTATTCCTAGCATTTGAATTCTGGCTTCTTCATTTGCTAAAAGACAACAGTGAAAGATGTGAAGAAGTTAAGGATAAAATTTGTCAAAAAATACATTGTGTGGGATTCCAGAGGGTGTGGCTTTGAACAAACTGTGTTCCCACTGAATGGAGAACATTCTTGTTGCCACTTCCAGAAAAAGCTGGTTTGAGCCAGTGCTCAATCTAACCTATGAACAAGGGGTATTGTTATAGAAATACATATTTTTTCATGAGTTTGCAGGTCATGTAGAACTCTAGCTCCCCAGTTCTTCTTTAGGACTAACTTCCATGGGATCAACTTTGATTAACGATTTTGTCTCATAAAGTGAAGGCCATGGGGCTGTCTCCCCAGCACATGCTGCTCTTCTCCGTCTATATCCTGCAGCGCAGTTGTTCACCCTTGCTCGTATAGATTCCTCCAGCTGATGGGCTCTTGGACAGCAGCATACTAGCTGTAATACTATACTTGGTCATGGACATAACTTGTCTGAAGGTGCCCCAACTGTTAGATTTCAAATCCAGATTTCCATTTAATGGCTCACTGTTCATTTGAGAGCTTGCCCCAGCAGGCTGCACGTCTCTGTGGATGGATTTCACCTGGAAGCTGCTGTGATTTTCCCTTATACACCACTCTGCCAATGTAACTTAGTTCTTTTCTACAGCATCCCTAGTTTCTTATTCCCATTTCCCCCCTTTTTTCTTTCCTTCTTTTTTCTCAGAAGGAGCATTTTCTAGCTGTTAAAGCACACAACTGAAAAATCGATGACTCCATATTCCTTGCTCCTCCTGTCTCTTGTTTTGTAATCTTGGCGAAGTTGTTTAACCTTTCTGCACCTCAGATTCAGATTCTTCATCTATAAAATGAAGGCCACTGCTGCGTATACATACAGATCTCACAAAGGTACTGGGGGACTTCAGTATCTGAAAAGTGATTTGAGATGCCCAGAGGCACAATGGTGCTCTCACCACATAAAGGGTATATGCTTCACTCTGGGGCAGGGATTCGGGGATGTAATGTACAGCTGAGGAGGGGTTAAGCCTTTTCTTTATTAATTGCCAAACTGGAGTGAAGAGAGAAGGGCTGGCAGGTGATGTGACAGCTGGAGGCCATCTAGGGCACAGTAATCATAGAATGATTGAGCTCTCCATTCTTAGAGAAGAAAGGCAGCAGAACCACCACCGTGGACTTCCAAAGGATAGGCTTTGACTTGCTGAGGAGAATGGTTGACAGAGTCCCTTGGAAGGCAATCTTGGAGGGCAGAGGGAAGCTGGACACTCTTCAAGACAGAAGTCTTAGAGGCACAGAAGCAGCTGTCCCCATGAGCTGTAAGACAAGCCAAAGGCAAAGACAACCAGCCTGGCTGAACAGGGAGCTTTGGCTGCAACTTGGGGAAACAGGGAGAGGTTATGATCTTTGGAAGAAGAGGCAGCCAGTCATGAGGACTGCAAAGATGTTGAGGGGCTATACAGGGAGGAAATTGGAAAGTCCAAAGCCCAGCTAGAAATTGCTGGCTTTGGCTGTAAAGGACAAAAAGAAATATTTCTATAAATACATAAGCAGCAAAGGAAGGGCCAGGGAGAGGCTCCATCCTCTATTAGATGCAGGAGGAAACATGGTGACTAAGGATGGGGGAAAGGCCGAGGCGCTCGTCGCCGCCTTTGCTTCCCTCATCGCGAGCCCGACAGGGCCTGCTCTGGGAAGGGGTGAGTAACGGAGCGGGCGGAACCTCCTTTCAGCGGCAGCACGGGAGGTTTTGAGTAACGGAGCGGGCGGAACCTCCTATCGGCGGCAGCACGGGAGATTTTGAGTAACGGACCGGGCGGAACCCTCCTTTCGGCGGCAGCACGGGAGGGTTGGAGCGGAGGGTCGGGCGCGCCGGAAGTAGGGAGGGTCCGCCCAGGCGGTAGCATGGCGGGCGGTGGGCTACTGGCGCGGCTTGGGGCCCGGCTGCGTGGGGCGGCGACAGCGGCTGCGGCAGCTGCTGGCCACAGGTAACGGAAGGGCTAGGAGGGGAAAGGGCGGCTGCCGGGAGCAGGTGGGCGGGGAGGGCCGGAAAGAGCGTTGGCAGAGGAAAGAACCCCACTATAAGGGACGCCGCGGCGTCCTCTTGGGCCGCGTCCCCCCACGGGCCCCGTCCCTTCGGCGGCTTGTCCAGTCTCCGCCGCCGTGAGAGGCCTCTAGGCGCAGCCTGTTGGCAGCGCCCGGGGAATTTGGACGGCCCCAATTTGATGGTGGAGCACTCGAGCCTCAGCAAGAACCCCAAGCTGAAGTTATGGCAGGACAGGCGCGTTTGCAACCAAAGCACTTTTGCCGCTTCGGTCACCTGCCGTCTCGAGAGTCACCTTGGCCGGTGTTACCGTTAGCCACGTGTGTCCATTCCCTGCAACGTTCAATTGCAGAGGATTGAGGAGCATTCAGAGTTTTCTTAGCACTCACAAAAAATGGCAGTTCAGTTAAAAAGCTGTTTAGCGGTGAACCAGAGTTGTTGGGGCTGGAAGGGAGTTCATGAGTTTTCTGGTCTCTCCTGCTTGCATTGTGGCCAGCTCTGAGGCTGTTCAGGGTTTTGTCTGGTTGAGCCTTGAGAGCCTTGAAGGACAGAAGCTGCACAGTCTCTCTGGGCCCCTGGTCTGATGTTTGACTGTTCTCAGGCTGAAGGCTTTTTCCTTATGTCAGATCAGAACCCTCTTTTCTGGCTTCTGCCAATTCTCTCATTCTCCTGGCATGCACTTGGGTGAACATGGCCCAGCTGTCTTGTCCATAACCTTCCCATAGGTGTTGGAAAGCTGCGGTCAGGTTCTCCCTAAGCCTCTTCTTCTCCAAATTAAACGAGCCCAGCTACCTCAGTCCTTCTTGCAGGGCAAGTGCTCCAGCCCCTGTATTTTTGTGAACTGCTGCTGGACTCGCTCATTTATAAGCATCCCTGTTTGTTGTACTGGAGACACAAAACTGGATTTAGTGTTGCAAATGTGGTTGGCTTGGAGTGAGGAAAGGATGGTAACTGCTTCCCTTGATCGCTTGATCATGCTGTCCTTGCTACAGCCCAGGCTGCTGGTGGCCTTCAAACATTAAATGAGAGCATAGCAAATAACTGGGTGCTGTTGGTCAGGGGTGGCCAGTTAGTATGATGGCGGTTGAATAGCTTGCTAGTATAATTTCTGTCTTTATGGCTGTATAATGTACAGGTATAATTATGTAGTATGCATTACATCACAAGCATACAAGTTGTGAGACATGCTTTGAACTGATATGACACTTAAAACTTTTTCCCATCGCTGGAAAGGGGGCAGCTGGGCTTTGTAGTCAGGCATGTTAACAGTGCAACGTGGTGGCATGAGCACCTGTCTGAAGAGAATGTCCAGTTCCTCAGGAAGATGACTGCAGAGGAATACCAAGCTCAGACAGCCAGCAAGCTGTGCCCTCTGAAAGATGAGCCCTGGCCACTGAACGAGTGGAAACCAGGTGAGAAAATCTGTTCTCTGGAATACCAAACTCATGCTGAAGTTGTTGTTGTTGCATTCAGTAACATTGGGATTGTTTCTTGTAAAGGATTTTCCTTCTACCTCAATCATCTGACACATCTCTTGGAAGTAAATGTGGTACAGTCATCCTCTAAAAAGCATTTAAAATATTACAATGTGTTAAGACCCTTGGAAGAAGTTAGGTTTTAGTCCAGATCAGCACTTGGCCAGTCCCACTGCTGTACAATGACAAGATGATAAACTAAGAATTAATCAAAAAAGACTCCCTAGAATATAAAGTGTATGAACTTCAAAATGTTTTTGTGAATATTGCTGGACTCTGAGGAAAAACTGTAGTATATAATACATAATAGTATGTATAGTATATAATCTGTAGCATATAACACATCTCACTTCAGTGAGTCACAGACCATCTCAAGTTGGAAGGGACCCATGAGGATTGTTGAGTCCCACTCCCTGCTCCCCCCAAGTCTACTTAAAACAAAACCATGTGACTAAGAGCATCATCCAGATGCTCCTCAATCTCTGATGGACTTGGTGCTGGGACCACATCCCTGGGGAGCCTGTTCCAGAGACAGACACCCTGTCATTGAAGAGCCTTTTCCTAGTGTCCAAAGTCTTACGGGCTAAAACGTGACATAAAGGTTTTGAGTGGTCAAAAGCGCAGCATCATCTGACAGCAAACACCAGAGTCTGCAAGTCTATGACAAGATCCTCCAACATGACAGTGGAAATTGGAACAAAGAGCATTTATTCTTCCTTTTAAAGGTTCTGTTTTTCACAACAGGGACTGTCAGAAGCCAGACCTGACATGTTGTCTTTGCTGTGCAGTTAGTGACAAAAAGCATACAGAGGTCTGGGTGGGAAGAACCAACAACAGTGAACTTCTCTGGAGTTAGTTTGGCACTAGCGAAACTAACTGCATGGGTGTTCTGTTTCCTAACAAAAATGAGTCTGAAGCATTGATTCAGTTTTGCCCTGTCTATCAACCCCAGCTGGGACAAGGAGAACTTCACCGCTAGTGGGATTAAAAACAACGAACCCACAGGGAGTCGGCAGAGCTTCCTTTCCTTCTTCAGCTCCTCAGGAAAGATCCGAGTTAATGTGACTGTGCAGGTTATGGGGTGGGCTCTTTGAAACATTAAGTGTAAAGTTGCATCCATGTTCTGTTTTGATCTACAGAATCCATCAGAGTTGGTGTTGTTGCAGTAAAACTGGGAATGATGCCAATATGGACTAAGTCAGGAAAGAGGCATGCTGTCACGCTGCTTAAGGTGAGAGAAATCGGAATTAATTTCATCTCCTCTCCTGTACTGATACTTAACCAGTTGACTATAAAATTTATTTTGATTTCTAGAGTAGTTATGAAATTATAGTTTGCATTCTACTAATATTTAAGCCTTTAATGGATTGGAAAAAGAATGTCTATGGTACAAAGGTGACACCATCCCCTACTCGTAGGCTGTATTTCCTGCTACACAGATACAAAAGAAAACAGCAACTGACTTTATTTCCCTTGTTTTGATAATCTTTTACTACAGTCTCAAAGCATAGGCATCTGCTTCTACTCAAACAAACACTATTTTCCTTTTCCCAAGGTGCAAGATTGTCATGTTTTAAGATACATTTCAAAGGAAGAGTCAGGTGCAAAAACACCTAAGCTGCTGGTTGGAGGCAAAAACGTGTCTCCGTTTCACGTAAGTGCACCGCTTCGGGCGGTTTTGTTAGAATTGTTGTTTCTGTGGTGATTATGGTACAGAAGCAGCAGAGATAGGTTATCTAGAAGATTAACTGGCAGATGGGCATGCTTTGGAACTGGCCTTTTGTCACATCTGCCCCTGTTTACTGCCTTAATGCCAGGGTTCATTTGGGTTAGGGGAAGAGAAGAACTTTTTGAAAGCTTTGCTTCTGAATTCTCTAGGAAAGTGGTGGGTTTAGAGAGTTGCTGTGGTGTGGAGTGTCCCATGCTGATGTATGGGTCTGAAGGGCCATTGGCAGTGTGGAAATGGGTGTGCTGGATGCTTGTTTAGACACTCCAGTGCCTGAGGTGGAACTCCCAGACACCTTCAGTGGCTGAGGTTGCCCAGCAGAGCTGTCATTCCTGAGCAGGAAAACTGGATTACAGATGAAGGCAGGAACAGAGCTTTCTCTCAAAGGACTGCAGTTTCTATCATCCATTATTTCTATAAAATACCACTTTTCACTTCTTGCAGTTTCCTGACACTCATTTCTTTGATTTAGCCAAGTGAAAGAAAAAAAAAAAAAGTACTCATGATTACCAAGCAGATTCTCAGTCAGTGATTGTGGCTTTTTGAGGATGTACATTTCCATTTTTCAAAATGAAGGTTGTCCTAGAGCCTCAAAATTCATCTGTGTACCTGGTTTTGCTTTAGTTAGAGGTGAGGGAGGAAGGAGCTTTTATCATATGATGAATCTGTTGTGTTTTGTAATATATTCTACTGATCTTGATTAGGTTTTCAATTTAAAACACTATTTTAAGCTATCTTTCTATTCAGTGGGTTTATGCCACCTGTCACCATTACTACTTGTAACTTTCAGGTGTCTGTCCTGTCAGTTTAGCCTATTTCCACCTTCCAGGCATGATATACTTCCTGCAGAAATTACACCTGTGTTTTTTCTTTCCTGTTACCTTGGTTTTAGACATGCAAGAATCACATGAATAATATTTTTCAAGTTGTATTATGCACATTAGTCTGCTTAGAGTTGATCTTTTCATAAAGATAATGTCATCAGTGATGCAGTGTGTTCTCAGAGCTGGAAATGAGGAGGTATATAGAAAATTTTGGTATAAACAACTCTTGTGAACTGAGAAAATATATTCAAAGCCAAGCTACTTAAAAAGTCAACTCAGTGATTTTTACTTTTTTTTTTTTCCTAGTAGTTTGAGTTACGTTAAGGAGTCTTTTTGGCATAACATTTTACAAGTTAGCTTTGGTTAATTTGTTTGGACTTTCGACTCATTTTAAGATATTCATTTATATGTTGTGAGCACCTGGCCTGAGACTGAGCTCTGCATTATTATCATTTTTATTGTTGTTTTTATCATCATCACTATCTAAACAGGATCATTTCCAAGAAGGATCGTGGCATGCCAATTCTGAACAATGGTACTTGTTAAGGCACCAACAAATGATGTCTTTGTGTGGTTTAGCTGCAGGTTGCGTCCTTGATCTTCTGTGTTTGTCAGTCTTTTTTGCTTCTTTTCTCTTTGAAGTGTCTGAAAGTGAGAATTAATAGACAGCTGAATGATGTCGGGCTGTGTTAGCACAAGCAGCTTATCTTCTGCTAATTCCTCTTAAGAACATCTGTCTTCCTCAGATTCCTCACAGCTACTGATTTTTAATGAATTCAATCTAACAATTCCCTCAGTAATTTTACTAACAAAGAGTCTTGTGTATTTCTCGTGAGTGTCAAATTGCTTAAAAATTTATAAGGGGTATTGCATTTTTAGGAAGATTTATTTCTTTTTAGCTTGATGTATGTCAGTCCATTACAAATGAATAGATTTTTCATGATGCTTTAATGCAAAATAACTCTCAAAAGTACAGTTCTGTCAGTGTTCTAACAATTTTTTGTCAGAAATATTTTATATGCTTCTCTTAAGTCACTTAAGGCATACCCATCATTTTGCTATGATACTGGAAGATGTTGGGTTTTTTTAAATGAAGAACATCTGAGAATTCACTCAATGTTCTCCTCTTCAGTACTGTATTTTAGGAAGGTTCTGTAAAGACTGCGGTGTTTTGTTTGTAGAAATACATCTCCCCGACTTGGCTGTTTGGAGAAAATTAATTCTCAAGGTAGAGCAGCACAAGGCTGTAATGGGACTCTGGAGATGTGAGCCATTTTTACCCATTGGCTTCACTGTGCTTTTCTTTCTTCAGCTGTGGTAGCTCTTCCCAGTGCCTCTGCTGAGCACAGAGTTCCCCGTGATGTCGCCCAAGGTGGCAGTTTCACCCAGCAGTGGAAATAAAGGATTGATGTGCAGGTTTTCAGCAGAAAGGGCAGTTGTTTATTTTTAATTCTTATATATGGTCCTACAGTTCTCCTCCATTGATGCCTCAGATGTTAGTGGTCTTAAGAGAAATGTTTGTATTTAGTTGGGTTTTCTAGTTTGGTTTAGTTTTTTAATATAAAAAAGATACCTGAAGTTGTTTTGTACTATGACCTCCATTTTAACAAATCACTCAGAAAAACTTCTAACTCTCAAAGACTTTGTATTCACACTTTCTCTTCAGACACAGACAGATCTATAAAGTCAAAATTGCTGGTTTGTGTCTGAGATCCTGATCATCACAAAACTTCCTCTGTTCTCCTAAGACTTAACATGTTGATTTTTAAAAACAAAAGGAAGAGCAACATGCAGATTTTCAAAAACTAAATAATGATTAAGTTATTCACATTATTTTGTCTTAAAACACAGAAGATTATTTTTGAGAGAGAGAATGTCACAGAATGTTTAAGAAGTGAATCTCAGCTGTGACTATCCAAGTGTGACGGTGTTGTCAGATGCTCAAATTGCTTTCTAAGAGAATTAATTTGAAAGTAATCACCCGCTTTGCTTTTTTCTTACGGCCACAAGTTTTCCTGCATCACTGTTTCTGTTGCTTGGTACCGTCTCAGTGTTCAGCTGCTCTGTGAGTTGTCCTGTCTAAAACTGCTGAGAACAATTTTAAGTACTGTTATCTTAGTCATCCTCTGAAGAGGAGCAATCCTTGCGTTAAAGCCAGCAGTGGTTTGGCACTGGGTGTACTTGGTGTATCTTAAAAATTCATGAACCATAAACTTGCTGGTTTTCATTTTTCCACTTTGTCCAGAGACTCTAGATTAGGTTCTCTGGGAAGTTAAGCATTTTTAGAAATTTCTGCAAGACCAGGCTTTGTTTCTATAGTTCTGTTAATTAAAACAAATGCATTGTATTTCTGGTGGTGTGGAACTAGGTCGTTAGAAGCTTTGAAAAAGAGAAAATGCTTTTAAATTACTACAAAACTGTAGTAATGAAAAAGCAGTAATTTATTTTATGTACATTCTGAATGATTGTTTTCCCTTTTCAGATCGTAGAAATCTTCATTTCTCTCTTGTTTATATGATGTAGGGTAACTAGTTGACAGAAGATGCAGACACAGGAGTTCTAAATTAATTTGACATAGAGTTAAAATGCGAGTCTCCAGACGGAAGTGTGGTGTGATGTATCTGTTTTTTCTGAGTGGTGCTGACAGTCTGTAATCACTGTCTGTGCCAGGTTGATCCTGGAGTATTTTAAGATTACTTCTTTTTTATTGCTGCTCTTTGTTACAGAAATCAGAGTCTGCAATGGAAATTTTTAGAGAAGCTGGAGTACCACGGAAGCAGAAAGTCACAACATTTAATGTGACAGATGATGCCATAATTAAACCAGGTAATGGGTTTGAGCTGCTGCATATTATATGTGTAGTCATTTAAGATCAGCACTTGTAGACCTGAACGAAGTTAGGACATATATTTCATTTTTGCTTTGTGTGGAAATTGCTGGATACTTGTTTGTGCTTGATGACAAAGAAATATGTTTGTTTTTTTTTTTTCTTAGGGAAAACTGGAAGATGGGCTTTACTTTATAAGTGATGAGAAATAGGATTTTTTCTTTTACATGTATATTCTGTTTCTATTGTTTACAAAATGAGTTTGATCCAAACTACCTGAACTAATAAATAAATGTCTGTAACCTGCACTCTTTGGGAGAAAATACAAATGCATTTACAGGAAGTTACCTGATTATCCTTCTGAGAGGGGCACCAAGAATTTGGTGGTATTGTTTCTCAGGAGCCTGAAATAGCAGTTTGAATTATGTTTCTTCTTGCTGCATTCAGAAGTCAGACTGGTGTCTGTCATATTTGGCATTTTTTTTCTGGCAGAGTGTTTTGGGTTTTGTTTTGTTTTTAAAAAACCCTCCACCTTGTGAAGTGCTAGTACTTATAAGTGGACTGTGTTATGTTTTCTTGCCAAGTTTGTTTATTGTAAGCCTTAACTAATTAGGTGTTTTAGGCTTTGTCTCCCTTGGTGTTTGAAGGGCAATATATCAGAGTAAAGTCCCAACCCTTCCCTCCTACTCATCTGAAATTGGGCTAGGAAATGAGAAATGCTCTTAAATAGTAACTGTAAAGCATCTGTTTTAATCAGTGAGGTTTATAAAGAAGAAAAAATAATAGGTGAATAAAACCAAAGCTTTATTTCCTTTCCTGAGACTGTAATCCACCCTGGGTGGTAATTGGACAGTGGATTGGGGCTTTCTGCGCTCAGCTGACATGATGTCTCCTCTTCTTTTGAAGGCACTCCTTTGTATGCTGCTCACTTCCGCCCTGGGCAGTTCGTGGATGTTACTGCAAAAACGTAGGTTCCTAATGATTTAAAGAGTATGGTTCATCTTTCAAGTAGACTTGTTGAATATTTTATTTTCCCCTCTATTTTGACTTGAATTCATGGCTCACAAAAGCTGAAATACAATCGGAAGGGTAATGGCAAGGAATAAAAGTCCATTTGGCCATTGGGTCAGAAATATCAAATTATCTTCTTTTTGCTGAGGCATTTGAACATGTTAAGTAAACGGATAATACTACAAGGACTGTGGTTCTGCCTGCGTTGTCTGTCACACGTACATGATTAGCATGGAAGGGCTTGACAGACAGCTGGAGAAAGCGGTGCTCAAGCTTAGCGTGGGTGCAGAGGTCTGTAATGCAACATCTGTGTTATGCAGAAGTGAGGAATAAATTCTGAAAGGCGTCAATTCCCAGAAAGACTCCTTAATTTTGATCTGGAGAAGAGGTGCAAAGAGAGATGTGTTCTGTGGACTGGAAGAAAAGCAAAAAGATGAGTACACTTAGCAGGACAACAAAGCTGCCAGGTTCTTCTTTTTTGTGTTCTCTCCTATTGCAGCTCATCTCCTCGCCAGCAGTGGCTGATGATCTTTTTCCTTTAACGTGGGAGGAATGATTTCCTCTCAGACCATTGTGAATGCCAAATTAGAGCTCAAGTGGTGGAGGGTGTCAAAAGGAAAACTGGCATCTTGTGCAGAGCTTAGTCATGCCTCTTCTGTTATGTCCGTGATTTCCACTGCCCGAGAGAACTGAGAACTCCCATCTCCCTGTTTCAGTGCATCTTTGTTGTGTTGTGACGCAAAGATAATGTTTTCCATTTGATGTTGTATTTTTTAATGTAATGGAGGCAATACCCAACCCGGCCTGGTTGAAATATCATCCATTGTAATTATCTCCCATAAGTGTAGTACTTTTAAATGTCTGATATTATTCACGGGCTTTTGTATGTCCAGGGAAACCGACCATATCAGTACAGCCGAGCTGTCAGTTGTAATATAGCTACAGTATGTATAACCTACATATATATAACCTGACTGCACCTCGAGGGCACCCTGTTGAGAAAAGGAGGTCAAGGAGTTGACTGGAATTAGTATTTTTCTATGTCAAACTTCCTTGTTTAATATCATGACATTTTTCTGTCAATATGTCTCTAATTATGCCAGTCTTTCCATATTCAGGGGTTTTATTAGCCTTTTCCTGCATCTTACATTCTGATTTCTACTTTTAATATTTATTTATTTTTCTTAATTTCTACTTTTCTGGAATGCTGCATTTATCAGATTCCCTTAACTCTTGAGCAAGGATTAAATTATTATTTTTCTTTGGGTCTTCTACTTTATTCCATGCAATTTCATCCAATGTTGCTTAGAGTCATTCAGAATTGGGTGGGGTCTGTTTCTTCATTATTTTATCAGAATACTGTATCCATCATTCTTAGCGTACCTCTAAGTACATATTTCACAACATCACAAAAATATCCAAGAAATGCTTCAGTGAAGGGCAAAGAGAGTTTTATCTTGGGGCTGATTATAGCATTGAGCTATAGGCTTTGGACTGCACTGTAAGGGGAGCATGTGAATGTACTTCACATTAGACTTGTCTTCTACACCCCCCTCAAGAGGAGCCATGTTCTCCCCACTGAAAAAAGGGAGAACCTGGGGAGGTTTGGAAAACAGATATTCCGTGGTTTATTTCTGTGCTAGCCTAAGCAGCAATCTCTTTCCTCTCTTAATGCTTAGGACCTACCATTAGGTCTTTATATTAAGTGCTATTATACAGTTGCTTTTTACTTGGATTTTTTTGTGGTTTTTTTATTTTGTTGTTCTGGTGTCCTCTTGGTGAAAGCTTCATTACAGTACAGTGTGGTGGGGACCGTCACAGCAAGGAGCACTTGATGTTAGTCTTTTTGCCTATTTGACTTGCTTCTAGTGCTTCTTATTCTGCGAAGGAACCTTAAAGTATTGCACTAGAATATGTTTATGGTATAAAATACACACTTATTTTTTTAAAATCTCTCTACAGAGCTTTGCTAAAGGTAAAAAGATCATAAGCCTGACTGAAATGGATGGTTATTGCTAGAAACCTTGTTTGACTAGCCGGGGTTTCTCACTTTGCTTTCCAGAATCGGTAAAGGATTTCAAGGTGTCATGAAAAGGTGGGGATTTAAAGGTCAGCCTGCAAGCCACGGCCAGACGAAAACTCACAGGCGTCCTGGAGCAATATCTACAAATGTGAGGATTGTTGTTTCCTGTCTATAGGTACTTGTAGAAGTGCTTACTAGAAGTGAGCACTGTCAGAGCAGGTGGGAGCTCAGCTGTTTCAGAGGAAGTTCAGAAACCTGTAATGCAGTCAGCTGTTCTCTTACGCCTTGACTTGTGAATGTTTTGTATTGCTGCTAAGTCAGCAAACGTATTTTGAATGAGCAAATCAAGGTATTTTGTCATATAGCTGACAGAAATAATCTTAAGGCTTCAAAGAGAATTCTAGGAATCTTTTATCACAGCATTTAGAGATTGGAAAGGATTTACCTGTTATTTTATACTGCGGATGTTCTGCTCTTCTTTGGAACCTTAGTTGCTTTGATCACCTGGCTTGTGTAGCTGCTTAATGAACTCTTTGATTCCCAAAATAGTTTGTTGGCACAGAGTAGAGAGTCATAATTTGAAGTTTCAAACTATCTTTGGAACAGATTCATTTAAGTCTTTGTCCCTATAAAGGATGCACAATATTTGGGCTGAACTGAGGGGGTTTTGCAAACTAGCTTCATCGTATAGAATTAAGAGCAGCTGAGTTACAGCACTGGATGTGACTTGTCTGCAATCTTCTTAGAGAAATTTAAATAAAAATTAAAAAAGTATTAATAATGCTTAAGAGAACAGTGAAAGCAAAAAGGCACCAGGCGGTGAAGTTAAGAGTAATTGAGACTATAAAGGCAGCCAGTACTGAGTTATAGTCCTTCATTTCAGCTGGAAAATGAATTCTGTACCTGTGACAGTTTTCTCTGAAGGCTGAAGAACATAAATATTTGAACATAAAACATTTAGTTTTAGCAGGTGGTATTCATCATTACAAAATAACCCCTCTTTACTTCTCTTTAAATTAGAATTTCCTAAGCAGTAACACTGGATGTAATTCCATGGGGTACATAGAATGGGAAATAATATTGGAAATAGTTACGATGAAAAGTAAACAAGGCAATAGGATGCAACAGGGGAAAAACAATGCCTCCTTTTTTATTTTCCAGTCTGGTATTGACCACCTCAGGTATTCTTGTAATCGTGCATTGTTCAGAGTCCTGTCCCTGGAACTTCAGTGCAGCTGGTTTCCTGAAACTATGATTCCATGAGTTTAAAAAAAAAATAATAAATTATTAATGAATAACAGTGGTGCAGGAAACCAAGACAAACCCCTTGATAATGCTGTAGAACTGAAAATTACTGCACCTATTCCTGCCTTTTCCACCTTTGTTCTCCATGTTATATCCAGACAAACAAAACTGGGATAGAGAAACTAAGCAGTAACAGGCAATGTAATTTAAAAAAATCTGTTCTTAAAAATATGTGCTTTAGAAAAATTAGTCTTATATCAGTATAAAACTCATGGATTGGAGAGAAGGGAGAAGCTACAGTCTGTCTTCTTTTGGCAGACTTCCAGGGCAGGAATGTTCTGAAGCTCTGTGGTAGCATCTACACGTAGTCTAGGCAGGTTTCCTCTTGCTGTGGTCTGTGATGTAGGTGAGAGTCTGGTGTTGACAGGGGTTTTAGTGAAAAAACCTTTTCTTGATTTTCACAAAGTGAAAGTGTGAGGTGAGGGCAGATTTTGCTCTGAATCTATACACGTTCTGTGTTAAGCAAAGCTAGAATCCCTTTGTTGATATAACAGGTGAAGTATCATAACATGGAGTAATACCTAGCCTACAGCAGGAGGTATTTAAAATGCTAAACTTTAATAGATATTTTCAATATTAGATATTTTCATCATTGGAAATCCCAGCTTATTTTCTCAGGTGCTTCTCTTGAGTTTGACAGTGTACCTCCTGCAGTTGTATGATTTTGGCCCTGTTTTTATCTAGAAAGCCGCCAAAGTTTATCGTGGAAAGAAAATGCCTGGTAAAATGGGTAACATCTATAGGACATCTTTTGGATTAAAGGTGAGTTCTGAGGATACAAGAATGTGTATAAGGTGGCTGCATTGTCTGACTGGATTGAGCCACGTGACTTGTGTGGGTGTTACTGTCTGTCATTCCTGTCAGGATCCAGGCAGGAGCATCATGATGTGAGCGAGCTGGAAAGACGAGAGCAGCAAATGTGTGCTCCTATCTTCCCATGAACAAATAACAAATCAGTTATCTGGACTCCCTTTGCATATGTGTACCTTGAGGTTTCAGGTGATACTTCCACATCTGGCGTGGTTTTCACTGTCTCGCTTGACTTCTGCCTTTGGAGTGGGAAAACAATCAGGCTTTTTGGATCATGTTTTCATGCCCATTCCACCTGCCCAAACCCAACCCAAGCCTGAGCCACTTCAGCTCCTAACTTCATCATGGTCCTTCACTTCCATGTGCAAAAAGAAGGTCATAGTTCCTGTCTAGACTGTGATGTATAGGCCGCTGCAGCAGTCCCCGGGCAATCACGGCCGCTGTTCTCTGTCTCTAGAAGGCAGCCTCTGCAGTTGGCACAAAAACCATATTAGTGTCTAGTTTGAAAAAATACTCTGCTGCTGCTGCTGTGTGCTAGCCAAAATGAATTTTTGTAACAGAAAATGTGTATGTTCAGCTGAGCAGCTTGTAAAATTAAGAAATAAATGAGTGGTCGCAGTAACATTGTCATGAGTGTATTTGTTTTAATTTACAGCTGTTTCTGTTATAGGGAAAAGAGACTTGGAAGCTTCAGTTGTTGTTATGCTGAACAAAGATCTCCCTTACTGAATACAGCCTGATCATGAGCTCTTTAAAACTCTTTGACTCCTGCATTAGAAAGCTGTGTGCTCAGAGTTGCATGTGACTGAAGTTTGTGGCAAGCTTAGGCCTGTACAGAACATTGTTCTTCCCCAGAGTCACACCTCCAGTTAAACAGTTTGTGCTTTGCTAGAATACTGTTTGTAAAACTGACAGTAGTTTCCAACATGAGCTCAGTCTTATTTTGTGTGTGTGGTTTTTTTTCTGTCTCCTAGGTGTGGAGGATCAACACAAAACATGACATTATTTATGTGAATGGGTCTGTTCCAGGTCACACAAATTGTCTGGTGAAGGTACGTTCGCTAGTTTCAACTTACCGGTGCTAGTGCCTCCCAGGCTCTCCCCAGTTTTCACAAAAGGAAGAACCTTGTTTGAATGCAGTCTTCATTTCCTCAGAGCCCCATCTTGTGCTATTGAATTAAAGGGCAGTGGGATCAGCTCTGTGAAAGAGCACAGTTAATAGGGGCAGCGGGATCACCACTGGCTCTAAAGGGCTCATTCTCCACTTTGCCCCTGGGCTGGGCGCCTGTATAGGGTGTGATAAACCAGCACAGTGGCTGCAACCAGGGGTGTCTCAGCAGGAGGTCTAGACTCTTTTCATGCTAACCTGCCTATAATCACTGTCACAGTTTAGGGTCAGGGTGGCCCTTTAGACCAATAACAGATGCTCTCTGTTAACCCTGCCTCCCTCCCCAAAGGGGAAGAGAAAGGGAATAAGGGAGACATTTCATGATTAAAAAAGGAAACTAGAACAGCTTTAATGACAATGAAAATAATAATAGAATATGTACAAATATATACAAAACCAGTATAGGACCCAACCCCCCTGATGGTAATTGCATCACCGTCACCACTGATGCTGTGGAGCAGGGACTGGGGGAATCCCAGACTGGACCCCACAGCAGATGGGTGCTGTGTTCAGGAGTTGGATTCAGGAACACACACAGATCAGGATTGAAGGCAGAACAGAGAGAGTCCTCCTTGGGTGCTCCAAGGAAGGAACCTTGGAAGGAACTGAAAGAGGACCTGAACCAAGCCAAGCAAAGCTGGCAAAGCAGTCCGAGAGGGGAGAAGAGCCTGAGAGCTCTTATAGGCCCTCCAGATCCCTCAGCTTTATGCCAAACATGATGTATATGGGCTGGAATACCTCATTGGTCAGTTTGGGGTCACCTGCCCTGTCCACTCCTCCCTGCAGGTGCGGCCTTTCACTTTCCTGCACCCCC
>JANIJG010001749.1:0-31533 GCA_024611175.1 Megaceryle torquata | reverse complement strand
AGAACTTCTTCCTTACATCCAATCTAAATCCACTCTTTTCTAATTTAAAACCATTGCCCCTCATCCTTTCACTCCAGCCCTTTGCAAACAGGCCCTCTCCAGTCTTTTTGTAAGCTCCCTTCAGGTACTGGAAGGTCACTATTAGGTCTCCCCAGAGCCTTCTCTTCTCCAGGAAGAGAACCTAACATAAACAACACTGTACTAAACTCATGTTAGCAAGGTATTCCCTTCCTCATCTCAAGCACCACTGATCTTTACTCACCAAATCTACTGTGTTTCATTTAACAGTATGTGTGTGTACCCACTGAAATTTACTTGAAGATTAATCAGCCCTAGAATGACAGTGCTCAAAAATGCATGTTGGATTCACCCCCACATCCTGCCGTCCCTCTCATGTAACAAATGCAAAAATGAGTGCAGAGTACAGAAGTAGTTTCAGGATGATTAGTCAGGCTTAAAAACAGGACCCCTGAAATAAAAAAATAATAATTTTTTAAAAAGGGCAGATAAAATACAAAAGGGGAAGTCCAATTAGCCATCCTTGCTGAGTATGACTATTTTTGTCTCCCTTTCCTTCCCATTGTTTTTGTTTGTTTGTTTGGGGGGTTTTTTGTGGTTGGTTTATTTTGTTGGTGGTTTGGTTGGTTGGTTTTGGTTTGGGGTTTTGGTCTGGTTTTTTTTTTTTTTTTTCCTGGAGCCCTTTCTGCAGATGTAGAAAACAGTATTACAGCAAACTTAACATAAAACTGAAATAACCACTAATTTGATGTTACAAGTACTTAACTGAAAACAAACTCAAAGAAACTTGTTACATGGAATTACTCACTGAATGAAAAAGGCCCAATGTAGTATTTAATACAGAAGGATAAAAATATAGAAATGAAAACCAGGAGGATTTGAACATAAAACACCTACTTGCTTTGTCTTTTTTTTTTTTTTTTAATTAATAGTTAAATGAGAGAAAAATAAAAGTTTTACCCTAATTCGTTATCATTTAGGGATAATATGGTTTTTTTAGTAATTTCAGGATGAAAAGCATACTTTTTTCAATGCCTGATTATGCACAGTTCATCTTACAATAATATTTTCAGGCTTTCTTTCATCCTTTATCACTAAAAAGAGATAGAAAAGACACTAGCGCCAAAGCTGACAGTTTCCAGAGAATATTGTGCAAACACAAAGCTCAAGTGCCTGGCTCTGAGCAGACATAAGTAATCTATCAGTGACAGAATCTAAGTGTTAGATCACCACTTTATTGCTTCCAAACGATATAAAATAGAAACCAACTGATCCCCAGATAGCCCTATATAACAGAATTTTTATTTCTATTAGGTAAGTGAAAAACCTACCTTCCTCCATCTCTCTTCCAATAAGAAGAGTACATGAAAATAGCAGTTGCTGACTAGAAATGTCTCAAAAGAGTTATGTAAAGAATTAACTTACCCATCTACAAGTCCATGCTGCAAAATAAGTCTCTGAGCCTCTTCTCTAGAGATTTTATGATGAAACCATGACTGAGATCTGTGTATAGCTGTAGAAATAAAGACCTTTAAAAAACATTTTGCCTTTATTGAAAGAACTAGCTATGGCATTTCTCTGTCAATGAATTAACTCACACATACCCATGTTAGATATGGCAATAGGACTACCATGTGAGTTGAGTCGTAGACATCCTCTCCTCTGTATGAGACAGAAGTAAAAACATGATTTTAAAGTTTTATTAAAAAAAAAATCAGAAAATACTATTCTTATAAAGCAAAGGTGTTTATACCCGCCATGCTAATCCTTCTTCAACTGCAACTGAAAGGGCTTCTGTTGGATTTTCTATAATTCTGCTTCTGTGTCCTGAGAAATCCATTGCTACTAAAGAATTTTCTGAAATGCTTCTCTGCAACAAAGAAAAATAAATTTAGTTTGTTCATTTTTTAAAAGATCCATCATTTAAAAGTGAGCTTCGGAGAAAACATCATGTTTTCTAAGTGAGGTTTCAAGTATCTGCAGTTTTTCCCATCAGAGCCAAACTCATTTTACCCTAGGGAGCATTTCTAATTCCAGTATGCTGATGCAAAGCTCAATTTTACAGTCTGGCAGGACAGATCATCTTTTTGCATTACTGCTATGGATGATTAACACATCACTTTACCATAAACTCCATTTACATTTTTAACTGTTACTAGCCCTTTGCATGCCAAAACAAGTCATGAAACTGTTATTTAGTTGTCTGATTAACAGAAAAAAAAAAAAGATATAATATAAAATTCTTATATATGACCATCAAATTGATGAACATTTGAAATAGGTATAAATACTTAATAAATTTATATAAACTTTCACTCACATTTTACTGGATCAAGCATTGAAAACAGCCATGTCTATGGAGTCTAACTTCTATTCTAATACATCCCTTCTAACTCGTATCACAGACTCAAAAACTGTAGGATCTGTTATTAAAAAAAAAAAAGTCTTTTTTTCTTTTCCCCTCCCAGCAAGGATTAGGTTTCTAACAAAAGAATAAAAAACATTGAAGTTTGACTAAACAGTCTCAAAACTCACCAAAATACTTTTCAGAAACAAAGGTTTATTAAACCAAGTTTAATATGGATTTTAATGGCTCAAAATCATAGAATCGTAGAACCATTTAGATTGGAAAAGACCTTTAAGATCATGAAGCCCAACCATTAACCCACCAATGCCAAGCCCACCATTAAACCATGTCCCTAAGCACCTCATCTACATGTCTTTTAAATACCTCCAGGGATGTTGACTCAAATATGTGCAGGCACAGGAATATCAAATAATTAAAAGAACATTCTAGCATTCTGCAAGTTAAACAGCATCTGGATTAAAAGAGGCCCAGATTACTGTATGGTTAGCAAAGTTTCCCAGTCCAAAGCCAAAGCAGCTCTGTTTTGTTCCAGTTTGGTTACAAGCCTGAATGTAGCTAGAAATGGAAGACAGCAAAACTGTTCATTGTAATTCTTAACGCTGTACTCTAAGGTCTGTCTGAGTAGCCTGTAATAAACTTTATAAAGGTAAAAAAAAAAAAAAAATTCAAAGGGCAAGGTAAGAGGAAATGTTTGCCTCTAAGAGAGTGGAAGGAACTCCTTGTAGCTGGCTTGGCTGTAAGCTATTGAGAAATGTGGAACATGGCTCCCCTATGAAATATGTTCATTAGCTTGTGCACTTAATTCCCAAGTTTATCCTATTACCTATTTAATTCATGAATTAAATAAGTAGAAAAACAGTGTCATACTTAATAGTGGTTATAGATTCTGTTTGTGTTAGAAGCTACATGAACTAAAATGCATGCAACAGCATAAGAGGTGAGAGAATCAGTACTGGCTCCCAGATCCAATATAAAAACAACAGCTGGGTATTGTAGCAGCTTCAAATAACAGAAAATAAAGACATGGTCAGTGTGTTAAGCACCATTCTGATACACTCTTATTTACAATATAACTCAAAACTATTTTTGTGAATAGCTATAATAGCAAATACATATTTTAGGCATTGCAACAATAAAAACTATAATAAAAGCTAAAAAAATCTACCATATAAAAACAGTGTCACAAGTCCCAGTAACGTGTAATTTGTACCCAATTTTTACCCAGTGATAGAAATCATCCCTACAAAAGTCCGAAATTAAATGACTCAAAGAACTGGAATAACAGAAGATATTAAAGAAATGGACATCCTGATCCAATCCCAACTATCTGACTGATGAGATGGACACAGCATCTAGTATAGGCTGCTGTTCCTCCAAAACCCAGTTCTGCCAAATTATGGTGTTCCTCTGAAGTCCAGTCAGCATTAAACCAGTTGAAATTCATCTCAAGTACTTAATATTTTATATTGAAAAGAAAATGGAAGTATTATTGTATACCAAAAAAGTATTTGTCATACTTTTATTATTCATCATTTACACCACTAGTAACCTTAAACACTTTGCATCTTTTCCAATGCATTTATGATTCTGCTTCTCTATTTTCTAAATCCTCTCTCCATTTTTTTTAACAGTGACAATAAGCCAACAAACTCCCAGAACACTGGAGATTTGACAAGAAGCAGCAGCCTGTTAACTAGTGTGAACTACCTGATTTGTATTAAGTAAATTAATTAATTAGCTCTCTATTCAGCCCTGGCAGCCCTAAGATTTCAGCAAGCATTTGCTCATGTAAAGATTTACAGATTAGGTCAGTAGTGTAACTGACAAAAGTTACATAAAAATAGCATGATAGCAGAAACAATGTATTTATTCATTGAGCTGCTGTGGAACATACCATAGGTGTTATATTCAAAGGACTGCAGCCACTTCTACCTTGATATGGTTGCATGTAATTCTGATACAGCTGCATCCCATACTAAAACCAAGAAAATAACATGGTTAGCATTTTAAATTATAAACCTAAACTCAGTAATTTTTTTCCCAGATGTAACAGCTGCTTTTCAACCATTAAAACTCAAACACAAATGCTGTAAAGATAAGGAAATTCACAACATCATTGTTTTTGCTGCTGCCTTTATAAATGCACACTCTGCATTAAATACTACCCATTTAATACACTGACTGACCTATTCCTATTTTGTTGCAAACAGATGCTTTTAAAGAACATACTAAAGTTCTCCTCTTCTTATGTATTCTTGTTGCTTTGTTCAACACTGCTCAACAATCTCATTGAATTCCACATGGTCACACACTGAACTTAAGCTTATGCTTAAAGTTCAGTATTTGCAGGACTGAGGTTTCAAGACATCATCCCCTCCCCTACAATGACTCCAGTAATTTAGTCTCTGTTTGTTGGAATGAAGAAAAAGAAGCTTTCAGAGTACAAAACTGATATTGCTACTGTATGGGAACCTAGAATTACATTACTTCTCTAATACACAGTAACAATATATCATAGTAAACTTAGGCAAGAAATTAACTTCACATAGAAAAATTACCTTAAGCAACCTAATTGCTGTCATCCAACAGGTCCTACTTTGTTCATCATCTGCACAGAGCTGTTTCAGGTCTCTGGTTCCTCCTGATTTGTTAGGCTAGAAGGCCACAGCACATTTTTTTAGCATTAATGCATATCTTGAAGATAATACCTGTTGAAATAAAAGCCACTAATTCTATTTTATAATAGACAGCTGAATATTGTTTTCAAAAACCTTAAAGAAACTTAAGCTTACCTAAAAACTGTAGCTTGCTTTAATACATATCAGAATAATAAGTTTGTACCTTAAAGCAGAATCCATAGTTTGTTGGTGCTCCAGAAATCTTTTTGCCTGTCAAAGACATGTACATATCACTATTGCTGAATTCACAGAAAAACTGCAGATGCCTTGGCTCCTAAAAAGAAAAGTAATGTAATACAATTAAGACTATTCTCAGTCAGCCTCTCCAGATGAGAAACTCATAATAGTAGTTATCCTGTTCCAAAATACAGTCTTACATACTGTAGTTTTAACTGTGACATCATGAAATCTAGAAAAAGACAATGCAATATTAATTTTATAATGCACAGAAAAAACACTTCAAACTACTCAGAGTTCATTCTTCCAGAGAGGGAGAAAAAACAAAGTACAGGTGATATAATTTCTGGGAAAACATCCACTGAATTTAAGCCACAGTATCACACAGTAAGAGTCAAGTTTTGAGTGCAGTATGCATTTAAAACATCAAACCATAATCTGAAAAATAACATACTGTAATAATTACTGTCCAGTAGTATTTCTAACCATTATCTCCATCCTCTAAGGTTAATTAAGTCAAGGAATAAAACAAAAGAAACTTCCTGAAGGACATCAAAACAGATCAATAAATACTCTGGCATTTAACACAGAAAATTCAGAACAAGAAAAAAACACAAGTGGCTTATGTAAAAGGTGCCGTAACCCAAATTTATCATGTTTAACATAATCAGGTTTAAAGTACTGTCATCAAGAAGTTTAACTAGTAATATGGAAATTTGTCCAGTAACAAAATTTTAGAACTCTCAAAAATCTTCCTGTAAAATCCTTTTATACATAGGTTTTTGTCTATTATAGATAATGAAGTAGTATGTCCACTTTTCAGAACATCTACTTATATTTCAGAATTTTAACTATTTGAAAATTCATTTTAAAAGGGTATTCTGTTAACTGATCAGAAAATATTAACTGGACTGAAGCAAAGTTTTCAGGCAAAAGGAAACTACTGTTCCTAAGACCATACTTGCCCGATTTTATAGCTCAGTATCTCTCCAGATTGTATCTATAATGAATAGATTTTTTTTTAATTTCTTTTTTTGATCACAGTAAGTTGTAATTTCAAATTTTGGTTATTATTACAACAAATGATAAATACAAACACATTTGCTCTAACTTCATAGTTCTCTCCCTCCTTTATTTTATTTTCTTCCTATACCTTAGATGTAGCTTTAGTGGAGAAATAAAGGCCAGATCTTCTCAAAAGAAAGTATAATTTTTTCCACGATTTTTTTCCCTGCTCCTTTGCATGCAAATAACCATGAATCTCAGGATACGTACTGGAGCTTAGGAACATCTGAAAGAAAATATTGGACATGCATTTTTCTTTTCATCTGAAACCAGCTTTCTGTTTCATTAACATACTTATACAGGACTAAGGGGAATAAACCCCTAAATCCACTAAGACACCACAGTAATTCAGTCATGACTGCATCTAATCACATTAAGAGTACCGCTGATTTAAGGTGTGTAGAATGTTACACAACTCCAAAGTATGCTAAGCAAGTTACATATTTATATGGAAAATATGGTTTGCAACGAGAGCATTAATTATGCAGTATGTTGACTTCAGCAACAAAACCAGTCTAAGAAGGAAGGGATAAAGGAACTGACCTGAATTAACATTAATTCAGCAAACAAATCACAAAACCATGCATGTGAGGCAGTTATTACCATTTTCAAAAGGAGGGAACAAAGACCTCATGGACTCAAGTGGTGCTGAAGTAGGAGCTTTAGGACCTTTAGTTGATCCAAACAGGAGAGGCTGGGCCAGTCACCAAGACAGCTCCTGTCTCCACTCAAAATGTTCAATGGTTTCTCTTTAGCCATTTCAACCAGACATTGTCAGAGTGCAACCCAGCTGTTATCTTCGTAAGACCAAGTAAGCAGTTTTACTCAGGCTGCAGAAGTAACCACTAGCAACGATGTTAACTTTATTCCAATTCTGTGTAATTAACTCTTTTTTTTTTTTTTTTTTTTTACCTCTTCTTCCAGTAAAACTACTCAGAACTATGACTCACAATTAAACATACTCACCAAGAATTCTTCAATTTCCTTATATGCAAAGGAACATATGTTATTACTACGCACTTCAAAGAACCTTGCCCCAGAATGGTTTGCAGTATCATAAATACTACCTAGGCTTATATAGAAGTAGGGAACAAAAGATTTTCTGGTGGGTATATGTAGCTTTCATTGCTGCATTTTCCTCCTGTCCACTGCCATTTCCAGAAAATCTGATTTGAGGACACAAAGCATCAGATTACCATTAAAGAGACAGACTGGCCAGTACTGGATTGCACCAAAATTATGAAGTGAACGTGATTTTGGAAGTACACCAAGTTCTTTGGCTACTAAATAATGCAGTCCAACCAAGGTTGGACGAGGTTTCTTTCACTTTTATTATTTTCCTGCCTTCCAGTCAGATGCATGACTATGCACATTGCAGACCAACCTGAGCTAAAGAAATGCAGCTGCTCTGAATGCAGTATCCTGAGCAGGCTTCATCTGACAGGGTAGCACCCCATCCCACAACCAGGAATGCATTATGAATAGCTTCAGTGCTAGTCACCTTAATACTTACATTACAGTAAGTAGATCTATCTACATGTGCTGCTGGCACAAAGCTGTGTGCAAATGCAGTTTAAGCTATTTCAGTCACATTGAAGCAGACCAGGAGGACCTGGTAGGTGTCCCAGCCTAATAATCTTCCCGTTTGCCGTGTACAGGTTCACCGATAAAGGCTGAATTGAAAAAGTATTTAACTCAACAAACCAAGTCAAATGGAAGCTTTAGGAAAGTCTAAAAGAGTCAACATATGTAAAAACAAAAGACCATCTTTTTAGGCTTCAGTAACTCTGATGAAGATGAAAGCAGTGGTTGGCTCCCAGCTTGAAAAAGCATCTTCCCCAGGATTTCTGCTATAAGAGCTTCAAACTAGAAGCACTGTCATGAAAAACACTTTCCTTACTCAGCAGACCAAAAGTGGAGGAGCAATACAAAACTCAGCTTCAACAGTCACTGTTCTACCTATGTTACCAATTAAAGTAGCATTAATGCCAGGAAAAAGGCAATCCTAAATCCATCTTTTTCTTTCTAAGACAGCTGAAGACTGCATAAGAAAATCTAACATGAACAAGCTGTAATCAAAACCATTAACTGTCAGAAGGAAAGAGCAGTAAAATATTTCAGAGTGAGAACTGAATGCCTGTAATAAACACCTAAAGCTAAAGATAGTAGAAAAGATAAATTACTTGGGGCTTTTTGTTGCAGGCTGGTTTTGCTTTGGTTTTTTTTGACTTTTGACTTTTTTGTTGTTGGTTGTTTGGGCTTTTTTTGTGGTTTTCTGTTTGTTTGTTTTTCTTGTTTTTTTTTTTAATGGAGGTATACGCAAGTTTATTATAAGGCGGAATAGATCTGCATTTATGCAGATAAAAGGTAATCAAAACAGGATAAAAATAAGAAAAATCCTTAATACAGGAAGAAATGGAGATAATTAAATGATGGTATGCTGTAGACAGGGACACAAGATGCAGAAATAAGTTTGCATCCTCTGCCCCATGCAGTGAAATATGATACACAGGGTAGTGTCAAATGTCCCCGTCTTTCAGATACTGACATCGGACAGCACCAAGGACTTGATTATTATTTAATTAATTGTAAAACCTTTTTCTTTTGTTGGAACAAAACAGCCCCCCCCCAAAAAAAAACCTCACAAAAAAACCCAAACAAAATGACCCGCCCCACACAAACACCACCACAAAAAATAATTCATATTGTGTGATCATTAATCAACAAGTGAAAAAAACAACAGAACAGGAAAAACATTGCACTGTCTTGGATGAATATCGTAATAAAAACCACAGAAATACTATTTGTCAATGAATGCAATGAAGACTGAGAGCTGCACTCCTAACTATAAAAATCATTTTGCACCTTCAAAAATCTCAGGAAAGCATGGCTGTAGTAATAGAAATAACATTTGCAAAGGTCGATACTTGCACACTATATTTGAGAGTCAAGGCAATCATTTTCCTATGACTCTGTGAATCAAGTTTGAATTTGATGACTGATTTCTTCAAAGGTATGATGACAATCAGCCACGATCCAGCCCAGCACTACTGGAAATGAGTAGGATTTTTCCCTCAACCTGCTGATCAATTTTGGGGACACCAAGTAATTCCAATAAAGAACTAATTCTGATTGTCAGTATTATATCCTATACACTTCAGTCTACCCGGGGGATTTAGACTGGGAGAAAAGCCAGCAAACCTTGAATAGAAGACCAGGAAAGGCAACAGGCAGACTAGAATACAACTAGGAGACAGACAAGAGACTTAAATTTAGTGCATGGCTATTTCAGCCTGAAGAGTGGAACAGAGTCAGATAAGAAACTGGTCAGGGGAAGAGCCACCTCCTATGTCAGAGAGATGGAAGACTGAAATCTTAAATCTACGAAGGCAGATAATGGGAACGACTACGAATATGGAGCAAGAGATGGCAATTAGTGACCCCCGGCTTTTCTTTTTTTTACGCTACAGATTTTCATGGCAGAGATTAAACTCCTCTCTTTAGTATACATAGTAATTTTACCTAGCATTGGCTAAATAGATAGGAGACAGGTAAACTTGGTTTGGTTTTGAGGATATTTTGATGATCTGACTTGAAGTCAGCAAACAAAATGTCATTCACTTCAAATTTCATTTAAAGTCAAGTAAAGCATACTTGAAAAACTTTTGTTGAAAAACAAACCACAAAAAAGCTATAAAAGTATCAGAAGTTATTTTCTAATCACTTCTAAGCATTGAGGAGTTCAAACTAATGTCTCTCTTGATACTTGACCAAGCACATCACAAATAATAATGGAAGCCCATTAGCTTGTCCTAATGAAAGTTTCCAAGGAAATAGTGACTCACTGTAAACAATTTATGCAACAGTTCTGCTGAAACATGCATAATGGCTGCAGAATCCACAAAGGTATTCCCTACTTTGTGCCCAGTCAGTTTTATTTGAAAAAATACAATTAAACAGACAACATAAAATAGCAACAGAGCAGAGGCTGCAACAAATTTTCAAGCTATCAAAACAGGATGTAACTATACGTTTTGAATTATTCTTAGTCTTACCCATAAGCTCTTCACATGTTCTACATATCACAATCCTGGCTAAAGGAAGTTCTGTGCAAGAATATATGGCAAACAGTTCCATTACAGAAGTTGTTTTGTTTTTTTTTTTCAAATTTGTGAGCGAAAAATATTAAGTCCTATTAACACAGGGGGCAAGAATTTCTAAATTTATGTTCGACTGCAGAATCTATTGGCTATTTAGGCTGCAAAAGTGAACCAATTTTTATTAGATATGCAGCATCTTTTGAAATTATAAACTTTTTATTTAGGTTTTGTAAAAATTATTTACAGAATCTAGCACATGTCAAATAAATTAATTTGAAACATTTTTACTCCTGACTAATATCCACTTCTGTAAGGATGTAGCTATTTAATACCTAAGAATGCTTTTCAGAATTAGTTCTTCAAATGTTTTCAGTTACTGGTGGATGCAAAGGTAGAATTTATTCTATAGATGCTAAAAAAAAAAAATGTGATTTCTGTATTTCTTTTAATTCTACCTTAATCTTGTGTTATTATGTTGCCTTTCCAATAATTCTTTATCCCCAAAACTCACATTCAGGGTTGTTGTCTTAAGACCCGTGAAAGTTCTTCTATTAATTAATTTTTCTAGTGACAAGAAAACAAGAATAATGTGTACATTTCCACCTTTATTACTCATTTTTCCCCTCTTTGAGAAGTTAGATGATGATCCCTGATATGGTCATTCTGTGAAATTATTCCCACTGTAAATTAATATCTTGTGCCTGCTTAAAAGATGACTAACACTGAGTGACCTAACATTTTTTTTTTTCCAAAGGCTACAGTAGCCTTCAAGCTAACAAATCATACTAGTCAGTCTAAATTTTCTACTCATTAAGCTTAACTCTTTTTTATTTTTTTTAACTCTTTTATATCCATTTGTATCACACTAGTAGTTCCTCAGTATTCTACCAAGGCCTGCTGTCGCATATGTGTAGAGTACTGCAGCACCCCACATTTTTAAGGAAACAAGGTCTTTCACCTGAAGCACCCAATAAAGGTATTAGCCTTTTTTACTGCATTCTGTCTGTTTTGGCACTCCTTGATTCTGAAAGAATGTGTAAATTTCTAAGTGTGGTCATATAATAACTGACTGAAAGGGACAACATCACTTTGTACCTCATAAGGAAAAATCATTAGTAACCACGTTTTGAGTTATTCAAAACCCAGAACAGATCCAACAGTGACAAAGAACTATGATCATACAACATGGCCAATAGGAAATTCTGAGATACACTGGCTCATCTTCATTCAAATTTAATTCAAACATTACATACCTGTAATATCTCAGAGTGGCTTACAGCTGCATTGGTGTCTCTTGGAAAAGTTATCATATGATCTGGAAAAAAGCTCTGTAACAATAATATTTTGTATCAAAGTTTCATAAGAATAAATACAAACCTCCCTATCTCTTTTGGAAATTAAAAATTTTCAATGCAGTGCAAGACACTGAAGAATCTCTGATGCAATAATTTATGCTTACCTTAATATCATTACTAAATTTGTGACATCCTATATATTATTGCTGGAAACCATAGAATTCTGAGAAAACATTGAAAGTCTCTGGTTTCATACACCAGTGCAAGTAATATTGCAGTACTTGGCCCTTAGTGTTGTTTTTCTAGTAGTAATTTCTATCACTGTTGACAGATAAGACTTACCTGGGGATTCAAAGTGCTATGAAGTCACACATTTTTAATAAAAGTGAACTATTGGTAGAGTTAATTCATATCAACTTATTTCTCATAAAGATTCTTGTACCTACACAGTACCTAGTACCCACTGGGACCACAGTACCTATAAGAATGACTTAACAGGAACAGTAAGGACTCTAGCCAGAGCTGCTGATGCTAGTCATAGTCATGTTACTCCCACAGTCCACAGCTGGTTCTGCTCACTGGTTAACCAATACAGAAATGGACTTATTTTCTGAAAGCTCTTTTAAGAACTATAGATTATTTCAAGGTTAGAATTTTTCACTAGTACAGGGGTATCATCATGTCAAGTGAGTACATTATTTGCCCAGAGAAACACAGGTGGAGAAAAAAAAAAAAAAAGCTCCTCAGATCTCTTCTATCTTTTACTATCTTAATATTTACATTTTCATCTTTTTTCACAAGTAGATAATTTGAGTTTCTCTCTTCACCTTTCAAGTTCTCATACATTTCTGCTATTTCTCCCTTTGAATGTGAAACAAGCTGGCTTTCTAATAGCATTAGGAGTGATGCAAATACACCATGCATTTGAGCAAGGAGATGGTGAGTTCCTCCTGCCAAGACAGGACTGCTTCCATGGCCTTTGCCATCAGCCAAGGTTTGAATCTGAAGTACTAACCTTTGATAACATCCTTGAGTTATGAGTTGTCTCTGTTCTCTTTCCATACCTTACATACACTACCTTTGTCTTCACTTTCACTTACTCCTAATAGGTTATGGCTGCTTATGGCCTTCTGTGTCAGTTGTCATTCAGCTGCAGCTCTAAGAAGCTGTCACTGGGCAGTGCTGGGCCACAACATTTGATTTTCACTTTAACAATAAAATCATCTTTGCTACAGATGCCCCTCTTATTTTATATTTTGTTGTCAAAATTGATGGAGACTTCACTCAATTTTAAACTATTTGTCACAGGTCCACGTGCAAACTTTATTGAAGTTAAACCCATGTCTGCCCCCTCACCCAGAAAACCCCCCAACAGTATGAACATGCACATTTTACAATTGTAACAAAGGAACAGGCCAATTACATTCACTGTAATATATTCCTATATCCCATATATTCCCTCCCAATTATTTGTTTTGACTCATTTCACACTAACAGCTTTACACTCTGCCTATGTATATAACAGAAAAGACAATTTGTAGTAACAGCAATAGCATCACTTCACAGATACAATGTTAGGACTTACCAGTGGATTTTTAAAAAACTCATACTTGGCATAATTCTTTCTAAAATATAGTTTGTTTTCTTCTTCCATTACCCAATTTGACTGGACTTCCATCACTAATTCATGGTCCTCTATAGCTCTTCCTGTAAAAAAACCCAAACAAATCAAACAAACCCAACAAAGAATGTGCACCAAAGAGCCTAGGAGTAGAATGTGAAAACAAAAAGTTCAGGTAATAAAAATATTACTGAATTAATTTAAACTAATTGAACACATGAAACAAGCAATATGAACACAGTCTGTTAATGAGGTCCATGTTACACCAAGTTACTGTTCCACCTCACTAGGGCCCAACTTTTGAGGTAGGTCACCCATGGAAATTTTTGTTTGTGCTTTATTGGTTTTGTTGTTTTCTTTTACAGGGGAAGCCAAGGGCTTTATTCAATTTCATGGCCAAATTCATGTTCTTCCTGCAGAAGTCAAGTAGTTCCTGCCACATGATGCATGGGGCTGCAGGCAGCAGACCACTTGAACCATTCACTCAGCCTGTCTGGCTCGTCAGGAATACCTTTCTAATGCTCCTATCTCTAATGCATAATTTGTAAAATGAAAGTTATCTGCAATATAGAAAAGCATCAATTTGTCATCTTCTCCCCAGGCCCCTACAGTGTCCTGAAGCATTTCAAAATCTGCAAATTAACTTAAGGCATTTCAGTGATTTAACGTTTTTGCACAAACCAGAGGTACTGAGAATTTTAGAACTAGCATATGCGAAAGTAATAAAAAAGAAAACAAACATAAAGAATCACCTACAGAGTGAATCCTTATGTGTAGTTTGACTTTCTAGGAGAGCGACCAGAAGAAAAGGCTAAGAATTCAATTCCTTTTACCACAGCATTCGTGTTCAGAACCGATATTCTCACTTCTTTAGACTGCTTCTGCTGCTCAGATTCTTGAGTGAATTTTCCAGTTTTACAGCCATATGAAATACACTTACAGGAAAGATATAGAATTTAGAACTTTCCTGTAGATGTGTTGTGCATGTCTACATGTTGCTTACTGAGTAATGCAGTGGGACTACCTGTAGTGCAGGAAGTTAAAGCATAAATCTTGAAAGACTATGGATAATTTCTGTACAATACTATTTATACTGCCTTTAAAAAATACGTATTTCATCAGCTTATGAAAAAATGTTATGAAAAAAGGATGAACATGATTTCAAATGAGTACACAGATTTTGTGGCCACTAGTACACTGTTGTGGACTCAAAACTAATGAGAAGAGGAGGGAGCTGAACAAGGTTGTAGACTTCATTTAAATGATCAGTGGGACCTCCAAATTTAAATTACACTCCAACAATGAGTTACAGGTTTGAAATAGGTTTGAGATCTAAACTTATGTCTTGCTGTGAAATAAGGGACTTGAACAAAATTAATTTCTGCTCATGTTTTCAAAGGGAAAAGGCAATTAAAAATGTTATAAAAATCATGTAACTCACATTTTTCTGATCACATTCTATCCACTTCATTATATTATCATAGGGGATCATATGATATAAATGAATTTAAGTGAATGTTGATGGTCTCACAGAAGTACCTGATGTTAGAATATTTTTGTTTTAATTGGAACAGAGAAAATAGTGTTGTTTAAAAAAAAAAAAAAAAAAAAAAGATAGGTGTAACATTAAATTAATACAAATGGTAAATTTTTGCAAGTGGTCCTGGCTAAACAAAGAGCCTAACTTTCATGAAGTGCAGTGTGCACAGCCTTCTAAGAGGTAAAAAGCAAACCTCAAATTTGAAATCTTCAAAGCCTCCTTAGAACTGCAGTAGCTTTCTATTGATCATCTCTTGCCATCTCTTTCACCAGTAACTGCCTCATGCTTCCACACTGTCTAATCTTGAGGTTAACAGCCTTATTGTGGCCTGCAAATCTATAAGCTTCCAGGTATCAAATATAGAGACAATACACTCATACAGCTAAATTTCAGCTCAGTTGGAAAATACCAGGCTCCTGACTATCAGAAGACAAAGCACTCTCATGATCTACAGATTAAGTAGAGAAAAGTTAAAGTTCCACTGAAATGGAATCACTCCTCATTGAATTTAACTCATTCTTGAGCCCATAAAGACAGAGACTAAGAATGCTACATGAAACCCACATTTCATAATCAGACCAAATGAAGCAAATAAAAACAAAGCAATTCAGAAAAAAAAACCCCAAAAAGTACTGAAAGTGAGCATTTAAAAAAATCTTGTACAGGCAACTCTACTCAAAAACACATTCTTCAGCTGTGACATGATGCTAAAGAACAGCAGCTCTTACTCAAAAACAGCATTTTTTTTTCCCTTCAGTTTTATATAGAGAAAGTACTCCTCTCAGATGACATTTAAAACTCTTAAATGCTTGGCATTGTGACATTTAAGAAAATACCACTTCCTCAAGACTTACTTCTTGGTACAAAAAAGAAAGACATTCTGCATCACCCCAGTGGAGAGGTAAGGATGCTGGTATTTATTTTTAAGGTGTCACATAAGAGTATATTTTACATTTGATTCAACTTACTTTCTTGAAGAAACTAAAAGACCAAGTTAGTGCCTTCCAAAACACAGCCCTTGTCATCAAATCCCTAAATGCTGTAATGAAAAAGCTGCACTTCGGTTTAGTTAGTTCATTTTTTCTCTCTCAGCTAGACAGGAGAGTTTCTACCTTGTTCTCAACCATCTCTCTTTTACTACTATCTCTAACATGAGGAACTCCTGCTATAGTCCACATCAGAGTCTCCTTAACTATGGAAGGGAACTAAAGCACATGAAAGAAGATTTAACATTGAAATGCATGACAGAACGCATTTCAAAAAGCCACTTTCTCTAGCCACCCAGTGAGGGAAAAAAAAATTAAACTGAACAAAAACCAGAAAAGACATTGACCAGTATTATTGCACAGACAGTGCTTTGTGAGACTTCCCACAGGCTACCTAAAAGAACGCAGGTAGCAAAATCAAAATGAGACTGAAACAGACTATTGATGTGCACGGCCAATGCATTATTGCCTATTCAAAGGGAACCACAGAACACAAGTTGATTGAGCTGCAGAAGCAAGTGGAAAACTGTTTACAGTCAACACAGAAAAAATATCATTAGAAAAGGAAAAGTTTCAGAATTAAGACAGTAACTTACTTAAAAAGGAGAACAGTTATGGGAAATTGTTCTGTTTTCACAGCCTGCGCTTTACAGGTTAATTGCAGTGGAAGTATGGGACTCCAACACCAAGGTAACTGGTGGTAGGGATGACATGGAATCACACAAATCTAGTCATAGCTCAGCTGCCTTCAATAACCTTGGACTAGGTGAACAACATCCAAGATTTTTTTCTGAATTCAATAGATTGGGACAAAAAGGTCACAGACCAGAAACACACAGTTCTGAAATATATTGCGATTTATAGTGTTGTTATAATTGTCATACTTCAGACATTTGAAATAGAGCCCAGGCTATTGCAGAACTTTGATAGGAAGGCTGAGCATCCTGGGTGATGAGGCAGGGGCAACAGGCTGTGAGCAGCATGGGTGCCCCACAGCAAGCAGATGGGGTGCACTGGATGGTGCCCCAGATAAGCAGCACAGGTGAAGGAACAATCTGAAGGGCTCTGCACTAAAGGACATGTAAGTTTGTGAAAATAGGAATATCCAGACCATAGGTTTATATTTTCTTTTAGGTGGGACTTTTTTTTTTTCCTTTGTTTTTAACCTTCACATGCAGATACCTCCACACAGCAATGAAGACACACTCCGATGATATAATTAATGTCTGTCCTGATTAAAAGCAGAACGCTGTGCTCAGCTCCTTACGATTCATGCAATTACATGTAATTCAGGAGTATTCAGACAGCTGTTAGATATTAAAGAAAATGTTCCTTAATTGATGAATGAATTATTAATTCCCATCATACAGGAATTTACACAGACACACACACAGTATTTCTCCGTTCTATATCCATTCATTTAACTTTGATGCAGAAAATAATTGTCCAAATTTCCACAGGTAAAACACAACATAATAAATAATAATAAATAGCAAACATAATAAATAGCAAACAGTCCAAAACTAAATCATCACTTGAAAAATGTGCTCATGCTACTCATCCTGTGCTTAAGAATATACTTAATGCAAGTCAAGATCAGTAAGTTAAACCTTTCAAACAAAAGCAGATCTAACAGTATTTTAAAAATAAATTCATTATTATTCAGTATAATAAAAAAATAAAACCAGAAAATATCTTAAGTTATTCCTTTACATGGCTAGTAATGTTCAATTGCCATCCTCATCAACTAGGAAACAATTTTATTTTAAAAATTCACCTTTTTCTAAAATGATATCCAAAGCAGCTGGAGCAGTCAGAACACTGTATGGTGAATGCAGGTCAACTGCACACCAGCAGTTTAGAGATTTTTCAGAGTCTTAGGAAAAGCAACTTCACTAATGATTTGATATTGAAGTCTTCCAAGAAATCCTTCAGAGTGAAGTAAATACATTATTTTACAAAGTGCATCATGCAAATAAATTAACTTGGAGAAACAATGCCACTATTGTTCTGGCATGCTTTGACAAAAATGTCTTCTTCAATAGATGCTACACTACTTAAACATCAGCCACAGTATAAAATACAGAAAACATTTCTATTATTTATATAGTAGACTTGTCTAAAGCCATTTTTATATCTCCCCTTCTGTAGCAGTCAGTCATTTACAGCCTCAACCCAGATTTAACTCTGACCTTACTCTGAGCTGGAAGCATCTTACAACTGATACATTCAGCACAAAAGGTTATAAATATCTTTGAAGTGTTCCAAAGCAAGAAAAAGAAAAAATTGAAACTCGTTTGTGGCTGCCTTCATAGGATAAAGGAACAGAAAAGGGCAGAAAACAGTTTTATCTTTTGTAGTTCATCTTTAAAACACGTCTGTTAAACATAATACAGTCAGAGATGAACAGTCAAGTTTATTTTACACAAATGCATGAGTCCAGATTCCCTAGACACATACACAGAAAGGGAGTTTAACAATAGCTTTTAGCCATATATAAATACCCACGGTGTGTGTCAGGGGGGTTTGTTGGTTTGTTTGGGGTTTTTTTTTGTTTTGTTTTGGTTTTGGGGTTTTTTTTAAATCAACAGTAATGGAGTTACCAGGTAACAGGGCAGTCTCTTCTGAAAATTAAGGACTCCAAAGAGTTTTCTATGTAGTTTAGAATGCAAGAAGGCCCCCAAAACATCCTCCTTCTCACGCCACACTCTGCACTAGCAACTGGAACAGCCCTTGAGTTTGCAGCTTACTACCTTTTGTAACTCTAGTACAGTGCCAAAGTTCAAAAATAATATGAAAACTCTGAGTGACATGAAATTAAAACCAGATTTTTTTATGCTATCTGTATTTTTGTAGATTTTGTTCTAATTCCCTATCAAAACCAAACACAATACAGTACTGAAACACAGTGCTGCAAAGGGAAGTAAAATTGTCTAACTAGAGTATCAGTTCAGTGCTACATCATAGGCATGAGCTTCTAAACTCATCTTTTGCTGAGTGAAGTCTTTCCTGTGTTCTGCAGTTTTTACATCTTTGTAAACATCCCCTTTCTCTCTCTCTACTTAATTTGTCATAATGTGGTTTTATACTGCAAAATTATGCCTATACACTACAGAAAAGTCACAGACACCAGAAATTAAAATTAGTTGTAATCTGTTGTTTCAGATTACATCTTTTAAACTGTATAACAGAAAAAAAAAAGGTTTTTACTACACTAGAGGAACACTGATGATGTGGAAGGAATTCAGAGGCTTGAATTTCCAGCAACATAAAACAGTACGTATAAAGTCGGTTGAGCACAGTTCATTCTTCCATAACTGAAGTTTAGAAGAATGGTTTTGTTTTGCTTTTGAAGCAGTCCACAATAAACCTAGCCAAGCTGACCCTATTGAAGGAAAATACGGACAGCCTACTCTGATGTTGTTTCTGAAGACTGAGTAATATTGTCCAGATAGAACAGCACTGCATAAGCACTTTCTGTCCTTAGTGTCACAGATTTCACTCAGGTCTGTTGGGAACAAGAACAATTGTATTTGCAATGAAAACAACATGTCTTGCTAGAGATAAGCAGGAAATACCAGTAAAAGAAGAACTGCCAAAGAAAAGCAAGGAAGAGTGAAGAAGAATTAGCAGTGAGAATCTTAATGTGAAGTGCCTTCCAAATCACTCTTACAGATGCACAGCAAGCAGTGTGAGGCAAATGTACTATGACAAAAAAACCACTTCATAGCTACACTTTCAAAAAAAGAGAAGCAACAAATCCCCAAAAGAAAAAATTCACACAAGTCCTCCCATCATTTTGCTTTCAGACCTTTCTAGTACAATTGTACTTCTATGTGAAAATGAAAAACAAATACCTCATTTACTGCTATACCATTGTATAGTATTATATACCATTGTATAGTCTTACCTAAACCTGTGTGAGTAAGTTGTTCAAACAGAGTCCAGCTGTGGTCATCAATATAGTGGTTCTTCAATATCAACAGCTGACATACATCCCTGGCTGTTATATCACTTGGCACTTCCAAAGCTCTGCTAGTATCATCTTCACTATACACTTTAATTACCTGTAATAAATAAAAAAGCTAAAATATCCATAAGCTTAATCTTCAATTCAGTCCAAATATGTTCCTCTCAGCTTCATGACTGAGACAAGAACCTATACACATAGGATGCAGTGCCAAAGACGTTTTTCTCTAGTAAAATGGTGTCATTGAGGACCAAAGAGCTGAGAAAAGCTGAGAAAAGCATATCCCACTTCTAAATTCTGCTACTGGACATTCCTTGCCACAGGACAGTGGACAGATTGGTGCATTCACTTAAAAAAAAAGTAATGGAGAGGTAAATAAACCTGGTGAAACTGTACATTCTTACGTGAGTTATCTGCTGTGGTTTCTTCTTTAGCTTAAGAACACAGTGAAATTCAAGAACGCTATGACTGCAGAGCTGTAGAAAGCTTTTTAGAAAGTTAATAGTTCAGAGAGCAGCAATCAGGTTTGAGATGCTCACAATTCTATAAACAAAACCAGGAGATGCTACAGAGGTGCTTCAGATAGCGATAAGGAAGAACTGGAACTGTGAGTAAAAAAAAGTCATATATACAAAATAAAAAATGCTGTATGTGGAAAGAATTATGCTCATATACTTCTACTTCCAAATTCTATTATTTTTCCACCTTGGCACACCTTTTAGAGTCCTGAAGAGTAGATATCCATTAAGTTATTGAAGAGATGAAGCTAAACTTGCTTATACTTATTTACAAATAAAGAAGCTGAGAAAGTCTTAGTGCATACTGACTGTTTGAAAGAAGGTATAACCATTTAGATTTTTTTTTTTAATTTTCTTTCTCTAAAGAGAATGAATCAAATGAATCAGATGAATCAGTGAATTGATGCAAATCACTAGTGCTCTGTCTTCAAAAGCTCTGCACAGTGACTAATCCCATTAAAGTCAACACAAAAGGGAGGTTGGTTGGTTTGTTTTTTGTTTTTTGGGGGTTTTTTTGGTAAGAGTAGAAAAATTCATACTCCTCAAAGCAGTCAAGAAACTCAGTACTCTGTTAGATTTCCTCTATTCCTTATATTTTAAAAGTAGACAAAACACAGAAAGTGAAAAATATTTAGGCTCCTGACATAAGGACCAATTCTTATCTGTACCACTGTACACTGGAACAGTAACATAGTTCCTAAAATAAAACAGATGTTTGAGATTTTATTATAAACACAATCAGGCAGGTAAACATAGGCAGTAGGTATAGAAGAGTTGATGCCACATTGAACATGCCATAAAAGTCTACCAGGTACTCCACAACACGTTAAGTGATCAAGTCTTTTTTATTCTTTGTATTTTCAAATGAACATTGTCACCTAAAAGCCACCCAATGTCATGAGATTGTGAATACATTAATTCATCGTTAAGAATGGGATTTATTCCCCCACATTTGCATTTGCCACTAATGTCAAGAAACAGTGATCAACATTGATTCCTCTTTACCAAAACAGCAAGATCCTGAATGTCCCTTCCCAGTGCAGTGCCTGCTGTGTACTGTGCCAATGGAAACACTAAGCAGCTCACGTGAGCTGGTGTCTGGCCACAAGAAGGAACTCATCTCAAGTTAACCTACCCTGCTTACACCAAAGCACATCTGTAAGACAATGGGCATCCAAAATGGTTTATCTCAAAAATCCTCCTCCCAGTTTATTTAGCCTATCCATATTCATCAGAAATCACAAAACACAAAAACTTTATGTGCAAAACCTAAATACCACTGTAAACACTTTATTAAATAATAAGACATAAGTTCTTACTTTAAAGACAAATAAGCATGTTATTGTCAGTCTGTCCCAAATTACTACTTTACTAAACACATGCTTATTTCAAGCATCTAACAGTCAGCAATGTGTTGTTCCTTTAATTTGTTATGGCAGCTCTTTCTCCAGTTTGTGCTGAAGTTGTAGGACAGTGAATGAGGATCTGGAACTGAATCTCCTGCTACCTGCTACTCACGCTTTCCAAACATCATTACAAGGAAAAAGAACTCCTTTTGAAAATAGAGATTAAAGCACACTGATGGCCTTACTCCTCTTCAAAATCCTGCTTTTTCTATGGAGCTGACAGCTCAGGAGTTCCACAAGAGGTTCAGCCATACTGGCCATGACACTGATCTCCAGGATATGGCAAATACTAAAATTACACTTCTCAAGTGGTGAAAATCTCTCTCTACTCTTGAATGTACCATCTCAAAGCAAAGTTTTCCAGGGAAAACAGGTGGACCCTGGAAGAAGTCAATCCAAAGTTTCTCAAGGTCTAAGCTAAAAGCCATCACTTATATTTAATACAAAAGGCAAAATGACCACATCAATATTGAATTTAATGATTGATACTGCCAAAGCAGCAGTGGTTTATGGCTACAGCTGGTTTTCTAAAATGTTTATGCTTTGGCAGCATACTCAGTGCTAAGAAAGAGCAGCAGCAACACAGCCTGCTTGCAGTAGCATCTTGTTCCACACACAAAACTTACTTAAATTACTACTCCAGTCACACATAAATGACGTTCTGCAGTTCAGGATAAACTGGCATAAATTATTTAAATTCCTGCAGTGTTTACAAGAATACTGATGAAAAGATGAAATTAAAAGAGATGTCTGACAGGGTACACTGTGAATGGGATGGAGGGCTCTACATGCGAGTAGACCAAACAGCACCCCAGCACCTGCAAAAAGGTCCTACTGTGGGCATCACTGGAGGTCAGAGACAGCTCCATTACCCTCTCCAGTAAGTGTCCGTCAGACTGAATCTAAAATATTTTGCAGGCTGAAGTGCCAGAAAGGAGAGAGACAGTATAGAAGGGAAAAGGAGAGAACTGAAGTAACTTTCCTAGCACTGGACTAAATGATTGCTGTAGGTCACTTCCAACAGAACCATTCCATTTCCCAATATTCTCACAAAGCCAGGGTGAGAATCCACACCAGCACGGCAGCTAGGGACCCTGCCAGTAAGTACAGCAAACTGCAGTTTTATCTCGGTACTCATCAAGTTCGGTGGTGTGCTTCTTTCAGAGCAAGAGCACGTACCGCCCATGCTGAGGCTCTTGACAGACAATTTTTACAGAAATTCTTTTTAAAAGGGTTAAGAGTCACAGTGCAGATGACTACACTCTTATTGCTGAAGAAACAGAAAAAGACTTTTTAAAATGCTGAAGACAGCAACACAAGTCATGATAATGAGCTGCCTGCAGCCATTCAACTCAGGGAGCAGAAAGCCTTGGAGGTGGCCTTGGACTGCAGGAACACAGCTACAACAAAACAAAACAGCACAACAACAACAAAAAGCAACAGAAAAAAAAATACCCAAGAGTTTATATTCTCTGCAAGTATTCTCACTTGCTTTTCTCAGTATAGGGAAATAAATCCTGCACAAGTCTAGGACAACAGATCAGCCCAGCTCAAAGCTATGACATGCTACCTTCTAAAACACAAATGTGCCCTTTTTCTCTTCCTTACAAGGGATTCAAGTGCAGCAGGACACAACAGACAGGCAGTCACCTAACAGACCCTTCTGAACTTCCATTACAGTTTTAGCTTAATAAATTGGATGTGATGGTGTAAATCTCATCACTTAGAGTGACCTTTGAGGGGGATTTTAATTAGAAAAAGTTGCTCAGTCTGTAATTTCTGCTGTGTTTGAAACAAAGGCTTCTGTAGGATTTGGTGGGAATGTATTTGTTTCAAGGGGAGCAGATCACATGAAAAAGGATAAATTAAAAATCCCAGTTTTCCTTGGAAATATGTTGCAATAAATACTTCTCTTCCCAGAAGTAAAGGATGCTCCAAGAATTAAAGGATGGCACAATTATGCTAAAGACACAGTTATGCTGACCTGCTGTAAAGATGAGGAAGCTTGGGTGACCATTTATTTATTTTTATTAGTAGTTATCATCATGCATTAGGCTGGCCAGACATCTCCCCTCCATTCCATTTTTTTTCCCTGAAAATTTGTCTGAAGTAGCACACAAGAAAAGAGCTGCTAATTGACAACAAGCTGTCATTACAGTTTTCATTACCATACACTCTCAAGCTCTGTTCTAAAGTAAGCTATTGAACTTCCCTTGACTATACCTATTAGTAGGCAGTTAGAAAAAGTAGCCTCAGTATTCCTCCAATCTTCTTTCCTGTCTAGTTTATAAATACAAGCAGATTCTAGATCTTCCTGAAGCCAGAAAAAGAAACATCTCAATAGCTTTCATTTAAGCCACTGGAAGTAAGAAATTAGCAGTTCCAAGATCATATTTTAAGAGGAAACCACCAAGCTGAGCATGACAAACATTAATTATCTTCATTGCCTATATGAGCAGGTAAGGAGGTACAGCTTTCCTATGCATCCTCTTTCCATTTTTCAATATATTAAAAATCAGCCAAGGTCCCAGAAGGATGTGCAATGCATCTTTATCCTAAAAAAGTTGCTTCAAAATAAAATACATTTTTTGTGTGTTTCACTAATCATCTGAACTTAGAATGTAAAAATCGATGTTGACAAATATAACCTAGTATTCAACACTAAAAAAAGGAAAGAGAAGACCTAGCTTTAACACTAAAAAATAATCAGAAGCAGTGAAAACAATCGGAAACTGTTTAAAAGAATAAGTAAACTCAAAAGCACATAAGGTAATCAGTGTGGGAGGAGACAGGAGCAAGGGAAGGCTGGACTCTTCTCCCCCTAAATCATTTTTGACACTCAGCCATCATCTCAACTACAATAATTGAATAATGTGCTTCACAGACTTCTAAGAGAGTGTGTCCAAGTCTGATTCTTCAGAATCTTCAAGCCATCTGTTTTGGAAGTTTCAATATGCAGAAACAGCATAAACATATGGGAAGACCATACCCTGCACTGAAGAATTTCAAATTTCAAACTAAGTCCTAATGTGTGAAAAAAGCCAGGTAGATCCAACAAGGAAAGAACCACTCAGCACAAGAAGTCTGTATTTAGGTCCCTACATCAAAATCACCTGGTATCTATATGCTTCCTAATGCACCTGTATAGGCATTAAGACAGAGGATGGTCAGCACTTTAAAAAATAAAAATTAAAAAGTCAGGCCACCTTTATTACAAGCACCTATCTTTAGCTTACCATTTTTACAATTATTTTTTCCCCCATGAATAAAACATCAGACATTTTGTACTTACATTACAATTTCAGTCACATTTATGTCAAATGCAGTTATTGTATGCAAAGCCAGGCTTTAAAAAGTCTTACACTCCAGGGTGCCATAGTTCCCCTGAGATCCTGCCTGATACTGTGCTAACCTCTGTCTTTAGTGTTAACTAACAGGCTATTTGCCTGAAGCATTTCTTCTCCAACTTCCAACTCTGCCCCCTGCTAGACAAAGTTTTTTGCTTATTGATATTGGCAGAGGGTAGGGTAATTTGGAGTGTATTTGAAGTACAATTGAAGCATTTGGAAATTTCTTGTATTTTGAACTATTTTATGACCTCTAGCAAATCTCTCTGTTTAGAGAGAATCAGCAAAATTTTGCATTGATATAAATATTTAAGGGCGGGTTAAGACTTGACTAGTTTAAAAAAGCATGTTAGGAAAGTTAATTCTCTTCATTATCAGGTGTCAATGCAAGACTTTCCCTTTAAATATCCCAGTTCACAATTAAAAGGCCAGCTTCCAATATTTCTTCCAGAGTGAAGATTTCCAGGCTGAAAGGATTCTCACAGTTTGCAGAAACCTGAATCTGTTATGCAAAAAAGCCAAACCAAAGTGCAAACAATGGCAAAACTGTAACCGCTCTTTGTAAAGCAACTAGTTTCTCAATCACCACAATAGGAACTTTCCAACATTTGTCCTGTACTTATGTCTGTGAGGAATGAACACAGAGAGCTGAAGCACAGACACAAAACAACAGAGGATTTAATATTTTAGGCTTCCTTAGCATTTCTCACAAAATTTATAGAAAATTCCTAAAATAACTACCAAAGTACAAAACTCATCTTGACAGTGGCAAAGTGTTTCATATTTTTGTCCGCAGATCAATTCCTTCATATCATAAAAAAAGTTCAAATGCCTTGTTCAAGTTAAAGAGATCAATATTCAGACTGGACTTGATTATTGCATTAAGGTTAATAAGAATGTACTTTCATGTGAACTTTTCTTCTTGAAAAGTTAATTTAGCAGAGGTGAACAGCTTATTAGCCCTAGTAGTAAACTTATTGTATTTAGTATCTTTAGTCCTTTGCTTCCACACTGCCAGTTAAGTCTTAACTTCAAACAGCTTTTATATACTTAATAGCAATATGAAGTTTAACATTTTACTACATAAAACAGCAATATTTTGAATGTTCTTACGTTGTACTAATGGAAAAACATCCAGTTACACTAACTAGACTTAAAAAGAAGGAAGGCGTGAAAAAAAAATAATCATACTAGAGGATTCAAAGAATCTGACTTGGAGGAATTTCATAGGTTTATTTTTAAAAAATAAGGTTGTGAAATAGAAAACGAACAGAAAATGAAAAAGGTTCCCAGGGAACCAGTGCTCTTTATGCCCAAACTAGAAATATGGCAGAAATTATCTGTACACTACTCTAATTTCCAAAGAAGTCATGTATGAAGCTTGCGGGAGAAATAAGTTAAAATATAAAGCCACTAAAATAAATTTCTGGTTTTTTGTTTTCCGTGTGCAACAAAGTTAAGGGCAGAATGTTATCAGCATCATGTTTGAATAGCTTGCCCTTATTTGTGTCAAAGCGCTAAGATTATTTAAATGAGGCTTCCTGTATTTAATAGTGCAGTTTGTCCAACATATCCTTTGCTTGTCAGAGATAAATAGAATGCTGTGTTCCAGCACCAGAGAAAGCAAATCTGTTACTGCCACATTCTGGCTGCACTTTATGTTTCTGAAGAGATACCAGCTATAATAAGAAGTATCTATTGTTTCTACCAGGTTTTTCACACTATGTTGCTGCTTTCTCAGTAGAACAGATCTCTTGCTGAAGCTGGGAAAGACCAAATCTCTGAATAACACCATCAAGAGACCAATTAGTTACCCATTTCTTTTGCAGCAGTCCTACAATATTTTTTAAAACAAAACACAGTATTTTTTTTCTTACAACATTCTATCACTTTTACAATTCTATACAGAAGTCCTGGATTGATCCACAATACAGATGCAAAGTGAAGAATGCCTTTGTCAGCACCTTTCTCACCTCCATAAAAAGAAAAAAGAAAAAGGTATACTCTGTAAGACTAGGCAAAGTTTAGATTTTTGGCTAAAGAAGATGTAGTCCGGAAATTTTCCTGGAATTCCTGGAGTGCTACAAGGAATATCCAAAGCAAATATGACAAAGGCTATGTAGGTTAACTCACTATACTAAAGAGTTGTTTTAGAATGCTGAAGCACTTTGCCATTTGAACAAAACACCTGCTTTGCTGGGTAAGACTACAACATCCTTCCAGACCAGTACTGTCTCTGGGTATCTGTTTCTAGTCACTGGTGCTATAACAGGAAGGTTTAACTGCTGTAGCTAGTTCATCTGACAGAACATTTTATCTCTCAGCACTTTTCAACTTGTCTTTCATTTTATTCACATAGCTTTGTCCTCTGACCAAAGCATAAAACCCAAATAAAGAGTAAATCCTACAATAAAGCTACTAAGTCTACTTGAACCCTATAAAAGCTTCAACTATACACAGTTGTATTATTACAGATTTGTCAGCAATTTTTGTTGACAAATCCAAATGACTACAGGAGCAGAAAAAAAAGACCAGGAACACCTGGGCATGGAAATGAGGCACTGCAATTGCTGGAAAAAAAAAAAGTCACCTAATGCACAAGACACTCACTAAAACAAGTGAACAAAATGGAACAGAAAGATAATGCTAAATGGATTTTATTGTAGTAAGGAAAAATTCCAAAATTCAGTATATTTTGACAATATTTACCTTTAATCATTTATTCTAAAATAAAAATGAGGTATGTAGACTGAACAGCCTTCAGTCATATGGAAAAAATGAGAAGTCAGTAGCACATTTCTCATCTCTGCATATATTGTGATAACTCTACATTCATAGGTCTTCAGGGTTGTCTGGCTACTGTTTCTCTTCCACACACACAAGCCATGTTCACACATGATAAATGTATGTATTTCAGTTGTGGTATGATCATCCTAAATCTCTTGTCAAACTGGACACCCAAAAGGATGGTGACAGACACTAATCCCAAAAAGGTACAAGCAATTGGACCAAAGGAAAAATGACAACATTGAGGGCTTCCATACACAGCTGGTGGATAATCTGAGCAGCTAGTTAAGTCCAGCTGTCAAGCTAAATCAAAACTACCAGAGGGTTCCAACTGCTATTCAGATACCATTTAATTGCTAATATCTTGGAGAAGGGAATAACTGCTTCAGAAACATAGTCTAAAGTGGTCTAGGAAAAAAGCACGATGTTATGTTAGGGCAAAGGTCAGCTGTGGAAATGATACAATATGCAACATAAATGATGAAAAAGACTCTGAAGAAATCCAAGTACAATGAGGAATAGTGAAAAAAAGAATTCTAGTAGAAAACAAAGGAAAAGCATTAAGGGTGTCAACAAAACACTTCCTCCCAGGTCTCAGTCATTTGTAAGAATTTCAGCTAAGCCAAACAGAAAAGACACAAACAGCATGTGTATTGGCTACTAGGATCTGCCAGGGAGAGAGGATGAAATATGTCACAAGAAATATGAGCAATATTATCAAAGCCTATCAACTCTGGCTCAAGAAGATCGATGTGTATTCTTGGAAAGTGTGACTTGGCAAGTTTGACTCACCTTGCTTTGTAAACTGTTCCCTATGCACTAATTATGTGTTGTACCGTGCCAGAATAAATCTGTTCTTATCTAACTACTTTTAAACGATGAAAAACAGGTTGCCTTGAAATAATAGAAACATTAAAAAAAAAAAGTTTTGAAAGCAACCAAATAAGGACTACTTCAAAATAGAAACTTTAGGAAGTCACCACCAAGTGTGAGAGTCTAAGGTGGACTGGAACCAGGGTAAAATTTCCAGTGTTACAAAAGAATTATATTTGTTCTGAAGTTTTGATCTGTGGAATGCTGACCCTGGCTGGATGCCAGGTGCCCACCAAAGCTGCTCTATCACTCCCCTCCTCAGCTGGACAGGGGAGAAAAAGTATAATGAAAGGTCCATGGGTCAAGATAAGGACAGGGAGATCACTCAGCAATTACCATCATGAGTAAAACAGACTCCACTTGGGGAAATTAGTTTAACTTATTACCAGTAAGAGTAGAATCATAAGTAATAAGCCCAAATCTTAAAGAACCTTCCTCCCCACCCCTCTCCTTCCTGGGCTCAACTGTACACCTGAATTCTTTACCTTCTCCCCACCAGCGGCACAGGGAGCAATGGGGACTGCTGTCAGTTCATCACATGTTGTCTCTGCTGACCCCTCCCCTCCTCAGGGGGAGGACTCTTCACACTGTTCCCCTGCTCCAGCATGGTGTCCCTCCCACAGGAGACCGTCCTCCACGAACTTTTCCAATGTGAGTCCTTTACAAGGGCTGAGGTCTTCACAAACTGCTCCATCATGGGTCTCTCATGGGGTCACAAGTCCCACCAGCAAACCTGGTCCAGACTAGGCTCCTCTCTCCATTGGTCCCGCCAGGAGACTGCTCCATCACAGGCTTCCCACAGGGTCACAACTTCCTTAAGGCATCCACCTGCTCCAACACGGAGTCTTCCACAGGCTGCAGGTGAATATCTGCTCTACCATTAACCTCCCTGGGCTGCAGGAGGTAAACCTGTCTCACCATAGTCTTCACCACAGACTACAGGGAAAGCTCTGCTCCAGTACTTGGAGCACCTCTGCTCCCTCCTCCACTGAGCTTAGTGTCTGTGTAGTTGTTTCCCCCCACATATTCCCACTCCTCTCTCCAGCTGTAGTTGCCGCTGCACAGGGATTTTTTCCCTTAAGCATGTTACCACAGTCTCGCTGCCACCACTGCTGATTGGTTTGGCCTTGGCCAGTGCCAGGACCATCTTGAAGTCAGCTTGCATTAGCTCCATTAGATATAGGGGAAGCTTCTAGCAGCTTCTTACAGACACCACCCCTGTAGCGCCCCCAACCCCGATTAGGAAAACACTGCCTCACAAAACTAATACAAGTACATACAGTCACAGCTACTTTTGGGGATCTTTCAGGCAGCTGGCACTCTGTTGGGCTGGTCCTGCCTCCGTTCCTGACCCACAGGCAGAAAAAGGAGTCGTCGGGGACCACAGGGCATGGCCATTCCCATATCAACTGCATGAAACTGAGGAAGAAATCAAGCTTCAATATGAATAATTTCTTGCTGCAAAGTGATGAATTTCCTTTGTCATCACTAGTATATCTTCAATTTATCAAAAGTAGATAAAACCTTCTAATTTTTCAGATATTTGCTTATGTATTGCAGCATGCTGAAAGTAACACACAGAAGACATGTAAGTAAGGAAAATTTGATTTTGCACATAGGACTGATGCCAACACCTTGTGTGCAGTTTGTTGAGATTCTGCCTTCATATACAGCAATGCAGCATAATCAGTATGGGATTTACTATGAACAGAAATAGCTATTCAGCAATAGCTCTTGATATACTTCAAGGCTAGATAACACAGTCTGGAGGTCAAGTTCTGACTTCTTGAAGCCTAATTTATTCAAGAGGAGACTAAAGTACTAAAGCTAGAAAATGGCCAAGTACTTTCTTCAACTGATGAAAAGGCTGTTTTTTTCTTCCAAATGATTTCTGCCAACAAAAAAGGATTTTGAGCAGAGTAGGGCACTAAACACTGACAATTTCCTTGGTTACTGTATGAAGAATGTTAGATGTTCAAAGAAAGCAAGAGAAACTGAAAAACGTACCAAAGATTTGTTCAAGAACTGAAGACAGAGAGAAGACAGAGAGCAACATTAATTGTGCCACTAAACCTTGTCAAGCTACACAAGGGACATGTAATGACCAAGTGTATTTAACCACTGAGATTTTAAAAGACTTTATAAAAAGCTCTGTGCACTTATTACTCACCATCTCGTACACACACATATTCTTACTTACCTTTCATGGCAACTATGCAGCACAGTGCTATACATTTTAAATTCCAAGATTGTTGATGATTTTGTGTACAAAATATACTGTGAAATTTGACTTCTTGTAAAGAATGGAATGCCATGGGATAGAAAAATCCTCCCTCTCTACCCCAGTAACTGAACCACATGGACTGCTAAAGTTAGTCCCATTTTTATTTCATTTATACATATGGGATCATTTCTATACACAATAAAAATGGTAGGAAACTTTAATGGTTTAATGCTAATCAAAGCAGGAAATACAACTGGCCAACTAATATATGAATGCTATATCAGAACCCTTTTTTAGATGCTTGCTTAAGTACATACTCAAAACAAAAACTGGTCCTAGGACACTTCTTAAGAATAGTATCAGATCTAATTTTATTTGGCCAGCATCATCAGGGAAGGGAAAAGTCCTGCAATACCTTCCCCGAAAGGAAGTCCCCAGTGACTGCATCAGTGGATAAGGGATGACCTGTGGATGTGATCTATGTGGACTTCTGCAAGGCCTTTGACACGGTCCCCCACAACATCCTACTCACCAAGCTGGAGAGATACGGATTTGATGGG
>JANIJG010001747.1:0-31220 GCA_024611175.1 Megaceryle torquata | reverse complement strand
AGTCACTGTTCTTGTAAGTGGCTCCAAAATTTTAACCTCAGCATAGAGAAACGTCAGGAAAAAGCCATTTTTGTTGTGCAGATGTTTTTGGGTATATGCTTGATATTAGACTGCCATGTCTTCAAAATGATCCCCCTTGAAGGAAGGGAAAGGAAGTGTGGGAATGCCTAGGTGGTCTAAAAAAACCTTCGGTGCTGTTTTGATACCAATGGCAGCATTGCATTTCATTCTGGGAGGAATATTCATGGCTAAGCTCTAAGCCTCTGATTTATAATGGAAATACTGATAGATCCAGATCCATTTTCAGATGCTATTATAATGTTTCATCCTGGGGAGGGGGAAGGGAAACAGCCTTCTTCCCTTTTCATTTTAAATATCAGTACACTCTGATATTGGTTTCATGAAGCGTTTGGATGGGTCCTTATTCACAAATGAATAAAAATGAGTAAAGTCCTCAGAATCAAAGGTAAGCCAAAACTGGCACCCATAAGCACAAGGCAACCCAGAGAGCCCATCTGCAGCCAAACCATGCAGCAGACCCAGACACAGCTTAAAGGCTGGCAACAAGACCGCCTGCAGAATCTGCCAAGGAGCCAGATGCTGTTGCTTCCCAAGCTTGGCATGAGGGTTCCTGATTGCCATCCAACAAAGAGGAAAAAGAGGAATGATATAATGTGGTGGGATAAAACACATCCCACCTCAACCTCCTTTATTGCTCATTGAAAAAAAAATTGTGGAAGATACTATTGGAAATGTATCATTGTTTTCAGAAATACATACATTAGCCACAACAATGGCCTTGCCAAATGGGAAAAGTAGGAGCTATTTAAATGTATGTGCCATTTAAAAAAAAAAATTAAATCTTCATATGCTGTGTTTTGGGTATGGATGTCTTTGTGTCTTTTGTTAACTGTTACAGTGATAAACACTAAAATGAATACAAGTGTGGCAAAAAGCTTCCAGTTTTTTACAGTAATATTTTAAAATCCCCTGTCTCGGCACAGCTGTCTAGATCAGATAGATCACTGTGATGGCTACCAAATGTAAAGAAGCCAGATTTGTAAAACGAGGTGCAGAGAAATTAAAAAGGAAACTGTAAATAAAGATATGTGCTGAGAAAGATATTAAGAAACAAACAAACAAAATATATATATATATCAAGGCATTATAAAGATAAGGGCTCTGTTTTTTCCATGATTGCACAACTCTGTGTTGATGTAACTTGATTTCATTGACATCACACCTGAGGGAAAGCAGAGTAACACTGTGAAGGATTTGACCCAAGCAATATATAAAGAAGTCATGAGGCTCTGCACCTGAGGATATATAAAGCCATGAGGGCTCTATTAGGTATGGAAGTAGAAAAGATGAAGCAAAATAAATAGGAAAATATATGTAAAATAATATGCAGCAGGTAGGTATAGAAATAGGAGGCAGTAAAAAAGTGATGTAAAAAGAAGAAATAAGAAAATACTCTTGGAGTTACCTGAACAATAACAACTGTTATCATTCTGTTATCATCATATCATATTTTGGAAAGTACCAAGTGCTTCCATAAATGATATTTCAGGGCAGCTCAAACATATTTGCAAATTCAAGTCAATTTTGCCAGAGACTTTCAGCTGAAAGAAATACATCAGAACATGGTAGACAAACCAGTCCCATAATTTCCATTGCTAGCTGTTTTAGCATAGTCAAAAGATTCAGACACCTGTTAAAAAAGGGAAGGCTTCCTATAAAATCAAGGACAAGGGAATCCCTTTTATTCAGTAGCACAGTGGTTAGAGCAGTTGCTGAGGACAAGGAGATTCAGCTTCGATTGAACCTGTAGACCTGTGTCCAGGGTACTGTCTGAACAGGACTGTGGTGCACCTTTGCATCTCTTCTGGGCATGGGAGAATATTGAGTATTAAACCTGAGCACCCCATGTTAACAAAACTGCTCTGGCTGCTGCAATGTTGGCTCACAGGAGCACTTCTCTCCCACTCTGTCATCCCTTGGATTTCATTAATATTTTTTATTGTAATTGTTTTGGCTTAGGAAGATGTTTCATTTTCTTCACCTGAAGCAAATCACTTTTAGATTTTAATTTTTAATTCTTGTCTGGTTTCGGTCAGTCTAACTCATTTCAATTCTTTATCAAACCCAGTTATTCATACTTTCAATACACACATTCAGTAATCCAATTAGTTGCACAGTCCTTCTTACAACATTTTCAACAGGTTAATTTGAAAACACTTGGTGCAATATGAGGTATGGAAATATGTTTATTGTAAAGAAAGAATAGTGAGAAGTGTATTGTAAGGTGTTACATGCTAAAAGACCAAAGGTTGCTCTTGGTTCATCTTCTAAGTTTCAGAGACATTTGTATTTACAGAGGGCTGTAAATGTGATAAATTTATTGTACGTGTAAAATCCACACTGTTAAAAATTGCAGTGACAACCGCATTTATGCACTGGGAACTGAAGAAATGTGATACCATGAGAAGGAGTATCTCAAATGGTTTCTTTCACCTTTGCAGGGCACTGGGGGATGTTTCCCTTTCTGGAGCTGGATATTTAAGACTAGTTAATAAGGATGGCTTCAGGTTTAAAGTCTGCTATGTGTTTTTATAGCTGACCACTCCAGAGTATGTATCCTAAAAAATATGTGTTATGTTACATTTTTTTCTTGCTCAGTGTAACTCTGAGAGGACTACATTGCCTGCTGGACCAATAACATATCATGATATCATACTATAGAAGTAATTACAGTATCATAGAAAACACAGGCACCAACAAGCATCGAAGACTATAAGCGGGATTGACCGATTTTCTATTCTAATATCTTGCTTTGTTATATCCTAACTTGGCTGAACATTCACCACTTGAGGTAAAATTTTCCATGATGCTTGGCTGTCTCGGGCTGATAATTACATTTCTTGTTTTGCTAAGTTTTAGAAACAAGTTTCTTCCTTAAATAGGGCCTTTTTCTCATGTGAAATGAGTTCCTACATTAATTGACCGGCTTAGGACTTCTGATCTTAGATGGAAGGAATAGGGAAAAAAGTCATCTCTCTAAGATTTTATAGCAATATGGCCTATCAGTAAAATGCTGCCAAGTCTGACCATGTTACAGATTTGAAGAAACCAGGTTGGTTGAGTTTGTCAGAGAAGGTCTAGAAGCAAGTACTGAAATCCCCTGGGCAGACATCAGTTTGTGGGGTCTGTGTTTATGTCCCACTCCCTCACCCTTGCTGTACCTGGGTGCTGCTGCTGCTGCCTGCAACATACCACCCCCCAACCACCCACCCCACCCCTTTCCCACTTTTGGGGAGCTGGAGCTGCCCCAAAAATAGGAAATAATAAGAAATCTCCCTTCTGGGGATCTTGAGGCGGCATGGTCAAACAGTGGCCTTCAGGATGTTGATCACTTGCACTCCTCCAGCTGCCTTCTTCACTGCACCACCCCAGCAGTGGCCGTCGGGGTGGGGGACACCCCGTCCATTTCCCGCGTCTGGGAAGAAGTTACAAGGCAGGTAGTGCAGATGCTGGACCCGATCCCCAGCCTTCCCCAGACAGTCTGCTGCTTCGGCAGACCATGTGTGCCTGTGTCGGTGCCGGTGCGGGTCCCTTCACCGAGGACTTCTTGTCCGTTGAGATGTCTCGGGCCCGTGGAGCACCTGGGGAGCTGGCGCGGGCCGGCAGCAGCTGTGGCGGAGCGGGCCTGGCGGGCCGGCAGGCTGGGCAGCCAGCGGCAGGGGGGCACCTCCGGGGGCCCCTTCCCCGCTAGCAGAGGGGAAAGCAGGCTCCGGGTTATTAACAGCTTCCCTGGAAGCCGAGCCGGGGCCGAGGCCAGGGCGGGCAGGCAGCCAGCACAGCATCCCGGGAGGCTTCCTCGCCTCTCTTCGCCCACCTCTTTTGCTCCATCCAGTGGTGACGAGACACCTTGGAGCCTCCAGACTTTGAGGATGAGGCCGAGGTGTGCAGGGCATCTCAGCCATCCTGCCTGGGTTTCCCGCAACACTTGAAGAGGGTGCCCTCGCCTGCCCTGGCACCTCCCCATGTCCCGGGGTGGCAGGAGCACACCTAGCCCCACTGTGCAGCCGTTGCTCCCACACAGAACGGCTGGCTCAGGGCTCCAGCACCCCTCCGGCTGCAAGACATCATTGCTGCCTTATAGCCCCAGCTGCAAATGAAACAGCAGCAGCGGGAACCCTTGCCTTTGGGTACCAGTGGTGCTTTATGGCTGGCCAACTGCCTGTCCACCCTGGGGTGGAGGTGATCAGGAAGGAGTGGCTGATTTCCCCATTGTTTCTGGGAAGACACAGAGCAGCAGGGGCCTGGGCCAGGAGGGGCTCTTTCACTTCAATCCGAGCCTGAGGGCAGCGTTGGCTGCTGAAGTGAGCCCTCAACTCCAGGTTTTCAGCTGTACCCAAGACAAAGGCAACCTGAAGGGTCCCCTGACTACAGTCAAAGCAGCTCCTCAGGTTCTCATCACCAAGGCCAGCATTTGGACCCCTGTGATTTGTCTGGGATTTCCTTTTCTCCGGTGTTTTGTTTTGTTTTGTTTTGTTTTGTTTTTAATGTCTTTGACATTCACATCTCTTTTGTTAACGCTAAAACAGGAAAACCTGAATTGTCACAATAATTTGTGTGTTGCCTAAAAGAAATGCACATTGTTTCAGCAGCAGGGACCCAGCAGTGAAGAGTGAAAATCTTCAACACCCTCCTCCCCATTCTGTCCTCTCTTACCTGGGGCGTTTTGATGCCACAGGATAAAAATAAATAAAAGCAAGTACTTCCACTTCCTCAGAGCAGAGCTGATACAGCAGTAGCTCACTGGATGAGAGCAGCTCAGACCTGAAACGCTTTCTTCTCTGTTGGGATCACAGCTTGAGCGTAGGCTTGTTGTGTCGGAATGGGCCTACTGTACCCAAACATCTGAGCTTTCTCCAGCTCCTAGAAGAACATTTTATACTCATTATACATGCAGCAGAATTTCAAAATATGTCCCTGGGACCAGAATGCAGGAGGAGGACATTAAAGGTTAGGAGGTAGTAGGGGAAAAGCAAAAGGAATGAGTAATCTGGTGTTGCCTGATAACCCGTCAAGGCTTAGCCAAAATTAACCGTATCGAGCTGTCATGAAAGGGTGAGATGTGCTACTTGACGTATTGTTAACAAAGATAGGATTTTATTGCTTTAGGTACCTTTTAGAAGTAAAAAGAAACGGATCAGGTCCACATCCCAGGTTTCAAAATGTTATGATCTAAGCACAGAATTCATCACTGCCACCACTAAGAGATCATACATCCTGGAGTGTCATGAGCCATCCGTGATTTGTGTCATTGCAGAGGATGATATATCACTGCTAAAGACATAACAAGCAGCATCATCACTGCAACACAATAGATCATGATGCATCAAGATCTTTGCTAAAATATTATTTACAGTTAGCAGGGGCTTGGAATGGCAAGGCAGAAGCTGATATTAATCTTCTCTGCATTGTGCCTTTGTGTATGCTAAGGGCTCTGGCCTGGGAAAAAAATGGGATCTGTAACATTCACTGATGCAATAACCAATGGTTGTATACACTGGGGCTGTGAGAGTTTAAGTATGTATATGTATTTATGGAGAAAAGGAGCAGTGGTGAGACCAAGTGAATTCCCATTCTTCAGAGCATTGAGAACTCAGTAACTACACTGTTTAGAGCCCATCTGTAAATGCAGACATGTAGAGGTCTCTGTTCCTTACAGTAACATTGGGGAGAGAATTTAGTCATAAAGCTTGAGGGGGAAAGGGGACTTACTGGTTTTAAAAAAAAAGTTCTAAAGGTCTGGAAAAGTCTTAGGAGTTCTTCCAGCTCCCCCTCTACACAGCACGTGCAAAGACTTAAACAAAACAAGATTTACTCCTAAAACTACTTTGGGAATCACTTTAAGGGAGGTGTTATTTAAAAACAATGCTGCTGACATAATTAATGTTTTGGAGTTTTTGCCTTAAAAATAAAATTATCAATAAAATCCCATTCCCCAAAAGCCTCCAAACCCAAACAATTCAGACTTCTGAAAACTGCTACCAGCTCTTTTTATAGGAGAGTCTCTGGAAACAGACTCTCGCTCTGTCAATCAAGACAAGTGTCTCTGAGGCACTGGGGACTGTGAGTTATTTCTCTTATGCAGGACATTGCTGATTTAGGTCACATCAACAGAAGTAACAGTTCCATTTAAAGAAATGCTGAGATGGGTAGAAAGCTTTTTTTTTAAAAAAAAAGACTTCCTGCTGGAAGGAAATCTGCATTTCCAAGCTGCTGATGACCTTTTTGACAATAAAAATTCCATAATGCTTTACAAGTGTTTGCCCAGCTCCAGCCTTACCCTGTCGGTTCCGCAATATTATCCACCTCCTGACATCCTAAAGACAAAAGATACAACTAAAGTGTCTTTCAGTTTTATATCAGTTACTCATCCTGTGTTTGCTTCATGATGTGAAGCTGAACCCTCCCACAGACTTTAATTGAGTTAAATCATTGCCAAAACCTTTTATGCTCCCTCTTGTACACCCTTCAATGCATGCATCTCTGATGAGGCATGTGAGACGGCCAGCAATCCACCTACCTGTGGTGGATTCAAATATTTTCATCAACTATATTTCAGTTGACTGTTTCTTTCCTGTTTAGATGATCATTGAAGTTGGGGAGGAGAATAGGAAGAAGCCACGAGCAATCTGCTGGAATATATACAGGCATTCCCCAGATTTACCATCCTCCTCCTTAATTGGATATTATCCCTCATTAATGACTCTGTCAGAGCCTGTAGAGTACTAATTGTCTGTGGTTCCTCTCTCTTTCCCTCTCCGCTTCCCTCACAGAGATTAGTCTTTTGTTCAAGTTCATGAAGTTTAATTTCTCTTCCTCTCACTGAGATGGGCAGAGCATCCAATCTTTGTCCCACCAGAGCCCTCAGAGCCTCCGATCACCTCCCTGAGGTGGTGTTTTAGGATAAGGGGAAGACCCAAAACCTCTTGCCAGTCATCAAAGCCTGACTGTGCTGTCACTCTCAACATGGTCCAGTGTTGCAGTGAGCCTGTTGCCACCTTGCATAACCAGAAAGCTCCTGATTCATGTCTTGGGCGAGCTGAAACCCAGACAGAGAGCCAGAAGTCATCTAAGCCTTTCTAAAAAAGCAGAGGGCAGGTGGACAGTTGCTGTGTGTTGCTCCATTTTTCTTTTGAGGGGCTTGTGTGCTTTCAAAGAGAGACAGCTAATCTCAGAAGAACAAACAAACAAACAAACAAACAAACTTTAAGCTCCTATTAATCAAGGAATGACATGGAAAACTAATGGGTTTGAATGGCTGAATTCTTTTCCATTGCTGACTGCTTTAGTAAGCTTTTGACCAGTTTTTGGCAGTTTTCTGGCTAGGTACCTCACTAGGATATTTTAAGTCAATTAATATTTAAAGCATGATACCCAGTAAGATTTCCACTGGCGACAGCAAATCCCAAGCCATGATTTGGGGTGTGATAGCCTGTTTTTGACTTACAGCCTACTTGGTGTGGGCCAACCTGAGTTTCTGCCATTGTCTCGCTTGTTGCTCTGGAGATGCTCATCTCCAAGGCTCGCCCTCGTTAGCGTACAACACAGCTAGGAGCCATCAGGTTGTGACCCCCCAGCACCCAGGGAGGACCCCTGCCAGGTTGGGCTGTTCACGCAGCCCTGCCCTGCCGTGACATTGCGGGTGCTTAGGGATATGCATGGCCTCTCTCTTAGACCTTGTCTGGGATTTCTGCCATGCCTGTGGAGCACAGCCCTCCTGTCCCAGTTGCTTTTGTGACAGGGAAACTAGAGCCGAAGCCTGGGCTGCGTGGGGAAGCAGAAGGGCTTTTGCTGATGCCTTCAGAGGACTTAAAGTGTCACTACCTGCTTTCCACTCTCCTGGTGGCCTGCTACCAGTAATCACAGATTCTGCCCATGTGTACTTTTTCCCCTTCCTGTAACTCTCCTCCTACTACAGCCACAGACTGACTTGTCACTGCCTGCAGTCAGCACAGAGCAATACAGACCCCAGCAATATGCAGAAAACATGAGTGTGTTTTTTAACTACTGCTACCCAGGGAAACCTCACTTTCCAACAAGCATCAGAGGACCTGAAGGCAATTCTTTGGGAAGACCATCCATAATGGGATATTACTACTTGAGAAAAGATCTAACCTTTTAAAAATCCCACATAATTGCAGTTTTTCTGCTAGCCAAACTGAATGGGTTAATTTGAAAGCTACAAGCTCTCCGGCCATCAAGTCAGCCTGAAGTGGTTCAGCATCCAGGTCATCCCAGGACGCTGATGAGGCGATGGCAAATGATCTGGCTCCCATCCGGAGGCCAGATCATCCATTCCAGGCTGTTCTGTCTGTTGGGGAGGTCCTGACGGTGCCTTGTGGCTTTTCATTTGTTCCCCCTCAGCCAAGGTCAGCCCTGCACTGGCTACAGGCACAACCTGCCACTCGGTCTCTGGTTTCCAGTCCCAACATTGCTCCTGCCCCAGCTACCAGCTCTGTGTTACAAGCACAGTGTCAGACAGGTCTCATAGATCTTCCTCCCCTCCAGCCCCTGGCCATGGTGCAACACCACATCCAGAGCACTCACAGTCACTTGGACTTCATCCCACACTTCCTGGGATCTGTTTGCTCCCCATACTCTCATTCTTAGGATGGCAACATCTGGGCTGATTCTACTTTTGGCTGATTCAGATGTGGAAACAGCTTATTTTTCTGATGACAGACAGGAAGGCAGACCTTCCTCTCACACACCCCAGTGCTGCCTCAGTAGTGTTTTAGGACAGAAACTGTTCCAGGGGTTTGGGATACCTGAAGCAGGAGAGTTAGTGTTTCCCACTCTCATCCTAAGAAATATAGGACAGCAGAGACTATGTGGTGGTTAGAAGCTCTGCTATAAGGTCTGACCCATTTTTGTCCTCTAAAAGCAATATAACATCTGCTCTCAGTATTTCTGTGTGCCATTTCAGAATTATCTCTGGAAGAACACTGCTAATTCATGCCCTGTCCACTTTAAAATTGTGCTATTTCAGCCTTTAGTTTATATATGCTTGGGGATGGATCTTTATATAAACTAAAACTTCCACAGAAGATTAACTTGGGAATAAATTCAGTAGCAAAATGGACCTATACCTGGCAGTTACATCTCAAAACAGTCCAGCTGTCCTGCAGAGCCTCCTGCAAGTAAGTGGTAATAAATATTAGCTGCTCAGTGATGAGGAAGCCCTACAGAGCAGCAGGTTTTCTGGAGGCTCTCAGGACTTTGCTTCTGGAGGCAGTGAGTAGAAAGGGCTTGGAAAGACATCTCCCCACAGCTACCCAGCCAGTGCAGGCAGCAGTCAGGCCAGACCTGTGGGTTTGGTAGGGTAAGAGAAGGAGAGGCAATGGAGATGCCAGAGGTTGCATCTCCCAGGTTCCACCTGCTTCAGTGTCGTGACCTGGAAATGATGATCAGAAACCCCTGTGGTCAGCCACCAGGCATTTCTGCCACTCCCTCAAGGGCATCCCTTCAGTGGTGTGTAGTCAAGAGGCAGAGGGGCTTGACTCCATTTATCAGGGTGCCTTTCATGCCCTGGAAAAAAAGAGCAAAATCCTTATGGACCCTCTGTGCCAGTCTGAGGTCTGGGAGACCTAATGGATCCTGGAGCTCCCAGACATTGCTAATAATCTTATCCTGTTACTGGGCAAAAAGTTTTTGTTCTGCAGATATTATCTGCCAGTAAATATTCCTCTAATCTGAGAGCCATCAAAAATGCTGGCTCCACTTATTTTAGAGTCCATCTTTGACCTTTACCGCTGTGAAATACATCTACTGATATTCCACCAGAGGCTATAAAACATCTGGCCTGACTGAGTACCAAATAGCTGGAATTTTCTATCCATTTCAGTCTGTGGCATTGACCCCAAATGACAATTTATCTGCACCATTTCTAAGTGCCCTGGAATTCATGGGGCCCAAGATGCCAGGAGCAATATCGATCTACTGAGCAAACCTAACCTGTGCCTGGGTGAACAGAGAAAAACTGATTCTGAAGGAAGAACTTTGGTCTTATGTAGCATCATACATCAGCTTTCAAGGTGGAGTGATGAGATTGAAGAATGTTTGTCCTTGCACACACCCTCCCCATGGCCTGCATCACTGCTGGGTGGCAAAGTAATGGGAAAAGGCAGAAGACATGTAGATGGCCAGGCAGGATGACACCAGTTCCCCTTTCAGAAGTGGCTTTTTGCCACTGCCATGGCTATGCCCCTTCACCTCCAAACCCTTCAGGAGCCATGAGCAGCATGGAAAAGAACCAGGTGCAGGAGTTACTAACTCGGACAAGCATGTGGCCAAAAGCAGTGACTTTTGGCAGACCTGGGATCTGGGATGAGAAGACACCTGCATAATGGTAAGTAGACTCAGCAGCTGTGGCACTACACTAGATGCTGCAAAATGCCTGCCACTGCCTTGGCGTAGGGCACCCCAAAAATCTGCAGTCTGACAGAGTTGAGAGATGGTGCCTTGCCCCACACCCAGGGTTTCTGACTGTGTCACTCCCCCTGTCTTTTTTTCACAGACCCTGGGGCTGCTGACTGGTAAGGCTGGAGATGGCTGGACATAATTTTGAGGTAATTTTCTTGGAGAGCAAACAACACTTGACCTTGCCCTCTTTTGGTGGGCTGCCAGGAAGTTCAGCTGCCCAGCAGCATTTTTGGTGGTGTCAACCATCACAGCAAGGCATCGCAGTATCTTCAACCACACATCTAATTCCCTGTGTTTTCTGCTACAGATGAATAGACAAAAGACCTCCCAGGCAAGGAGGGGGGCCCTTCTTCACCAGAACTTGGATTTTTCACTGTCAGCCAAGTAGAGGATCCAAACTCCAACAATGAGCTCTCTGCTCCAGACGAGAAACATTTATAACCTCTCCAAGCCGAGCTCTGGCAGGGCAATACAAACTGTGAGCTCCACAAGCTAATGACCTTGAAAGTATCCATTTATCTTGGCCTTTCCCCCCAGCTTGAGATGCCACAGAAAATGCGAGGTTTTCTTTCTTCTTCTTTCTTTTTTTTTTTTTTTTTTTCTTTTCCTGAAAGGAGCAGGAGGGATGAATATTCAGGGAATGATAGCAAAATGGAAACTGCTTGGTTTCACCCCTCTGGCTGGAGCTCAGCACAGAGACCCCAATGGAAACCAAGAGTAAGGGGTAATCAGTCCTTCTGTCCCTGGCATATGCCAAGAGGGCAGTCTGTAGGGAAGGGACATAAGTGCTCTGCCTCCATTACCTACACCACACTGGATGCTCCTTCATTAGTCTTCATAAATAAACAATATTGATAACCACAAAACCAAATCTTCAAGCCCTTTGTTCTTACCCACTAAAGGCACCTCATAGCTTAGTGTGATGTGACAACCTGAACTGCCTTAAAATCTATGCAACAGGTTAGAAATGTCCCCGGAACAAATGGAGCTTGTGCACAGTAAATGGTATTTACTCTGGGAAAGCAATGACTCCCTGGAGGGTTTTACTTTTCAAAGTCAGTGTCTGTTTTCTATGCATTGCCAACGTATGGAATCCACTAGTTGGCACAGCAGGTTGCTCCCTTTCCTATGGGATATACAACTTGGGTGTAAAATAATCCCTTTTCATTTCCGTTGGCATTCAGTACAGACAGTTTAAAGTGAAAAAGGAAGTCACACAAAGCAGCTAATGATGGACACAGGCAGAAGCTGCTACTAAGAAACGTTCTTCCACTTCCAGAAAAAAAAAAAAAAAAGGTTTACTGAGATGTTTTCTGACTGCTGCACATTTTAGTCCTCTTATAGAGGTGGTGGAACCCGACCACTTTATCTGCAGATATTCTCCTGCATACAGCCGGATCTGGCTGCTGCTCTGCAGATGCTCCAGCACCTGTGGCCTGGGACCTGCTACTCACCTTTGTTCTCAGCCAGTATGGTGGGCTGTCTGCTGGGACTAGCATTTGGGCTCCAGAAAGAATTTGCTGGCTGCTGCCTTTGAAGCTGTAGAAGCAAGCACCAGCTCATGTTTCCATTTTAGGCATACATGTAATGTACAGCTTTGCTTACTGGACACTCTGTGATGCAATCCAGCCTCAGGATTTCTTGGCTTCCCTCTGGGTTTTGATGACTTTATAAGAGGTGGTGTTGCACTGAAGAGGTCTGCAGTAGTCATCTCCTGACTCACTGCCAGCAGCATGGAGACTCATATGGATATTTGAAGAACAGAATTTATATTCCAGAAGACGCACCGCATGAGGTGGGTGCTGTGCTCCCCCCAGAGCCAGAGGTGCCCACCCACTGCCATCACTGGAGATGTGGCTGCAGCACCAGGCATACCAAGGGCACAAGACTTGGCATGACCATGCATTGCAGGTGAAGATTGCTCCATGGCTCCACCAACCAGATCTGTGCCTTTTGGCAGGGTGGGGAGATTGAGGCCAAGTCCTCGTTCTTCCCCTGTCCCACCCTCCCAAGTGCTTGGCTCGCCAGGTAATAACCAAACACCCCATATCACTGCATAAAGCTTCAATTCAGCCAGGTACTTCAGCATCAGCTTTATGCGAGTGATTAAAAGTACCTTTATGCTACGTGGGTTTAATTATTTCTTTAAAAACAAAAAATCCCTTCACAGAACAATATATGCCGAAGTCTTTTCAAAGCTCATTAACACAGCAAATAAGAAGCCAAAGTTGATTTAAATAGCAGAGATATACATACGTATGTATACATGAGTGTACAGTTGCATGAAAACCATTTGAAGAACGTTCTAAAAACAGAAAAGGTTTCAGAGGTTTTGGGGCAAGTAAACCTTTACATGCATTTCTGTTTTATTGCTTTCCTCCAGATTAATAGTTTAAATTAAAATCCATTCCTGCCATCTAGTACAATCTGCAAGCCAGTGAACCAAAGGCTTCCCTACAAACACCTCTTTCTAATACCCCCATTGCAGAAGCATCCAGGAACACCCAGTGCTACAGGGATGAAGGTCAGTAAAGGAGAGATGTCTTTGTCCCTAGTCTTGCAGTTCTTCTAAAATTAAATTCACCATGTAATTTGGAGGGCAATTTTCCTCTGAGGAAGGTGGGAAAATGATAATAGTTCCCTGAGAAAAACTCACTATTTTAACATGGAAATGTTTGGAGGTCTGAGATGCCTAAGCAGAAGTGGGAAGAGGTCAGATACCAGCTCTTGTGAACTGTGTGCTCCAAGTACTTGAAACAAAGCTTAACCTAAAGTTCAGGTGTACCCTCACCAGCCTGTGTGGAGCAGTTCTCATACTTCACACTAAGAGTATGCTTAACTGCTCCTCTGAATTGGGGCCTCAATTAGCACAAGATCTGATTTTATTTTCAGTTACAGCTGCATTAGACTATATTAAGAGAGAGCACAACACAGGAAAAGGTGTCTTGTTGGATGCTGCTGCCTCTGTTACATATGTTCATACCCTGACAGCTCTTTGTCCTCTTAAAAAATGTCTTTGCTCCAGCCTCTTCTCACTCAGAGAAGTCTTTCTAACTCCTTCTGAAAAACAGCCTCTCAGAGGGAAGTGTTTGCATGCCAGTAAGATAATGCCATGCCCAAGGCCCCCCAGTTTCTAAAACAAAGCCCATTAGCTAAAATCTGCAGAAACCCAGAGGTAAAGCACATGTCCATGAGTTAAACCTGCACCTGTGTCCATGAGTAACCACATGATGACCTGTAATCTCTATTTTTTCATACTTCCCTTCTCCATCAAGCTGCTTAGACCCCAACCCTGGTGCTTTGGGCACCAGCTGTTACTCAGAGGCAAAGCCCCACTGACTTCAGCTTAGCTTAGGTGTGTTCTCATGGTCCCTGTTTAGGGAAGCACCTCTTTTAGATGAGTTACACTAAATTACACAGAATTACACTAAATTATCTGCTTGCAACTAAACATGTGCCTTGGTGTTTTCTTGATCAAGATGAACTTAAACAGGAACTCAAGATTATATCTGAGCATCTTCCCTACCCAAGGAGAAACTAGCTTGGAAGATCGACCCTTAAATTGTATGTCCCCTAGTACAGGCAGCTACCTTCTGCACACCAGCTTCAAAACAACTCACATGCTACTGGACTTGAGAACACCAGCTAATGCTAATGCGTTTGGTTTGCCTGTCATTTGCACCTCTAAAAAATCAGGGTGAAATCCAGCAGAGATCAGTAAAGGGAAGCAAGAGGTGGGGCAGCCCAGTGCTCCCAGCTTTTCTGCTTGCCGGGAGCCATTGCAGGACAGGAAGATCCCCTTGGCACAGTGAGTCTGCTGGGAGGTTTGGCCAGGGGCTTGGGGTTGGCTTTGGCCAAACATCCAGAAGCAGATACATGTGATGCAACGTCAAACAGATCCCAGCGGCTCCCACCATGGCTGAGAGGGGATGAATGCACAAGCCAAAGCTGACACGTGGTTTGCCCCAATCTCTAGCAGCAGCCACTCCATTTTTTAAAAATACAATTTCGTCTGCATACAAGGAGAATAAGAAAAGGCAGCATGGACAGAGGCACACTTTGAGATGAACAAAGCACAGCTCTTGTTTGAAGCACTGGCAGGAGCCCAGCATCTCTCAGGGCCAGGCACTGGGGTCAGTCCTGTCAAGCTGTCCCTGCCCAGGGAGGACAAGGAGCTTTAAATTTTTATTAAATGTGAATGTGGTTATTTTTTCTGTTAGGGGCTTGCTTTTTCTTTTTTTTCTTTTTTCTTTTTTTTTTTTTTTTTTTTTGCAATTGGTGGTAGTAGTTGTGCTATACAATGTCAGCCAGAGGGTTTGTGGAATTACTGGTAGGACAGCGTCTATGTGGCAAGCCAAAAGTTTGAAGAAAAATTCATGCATGCAGGCTCCTAAATATGGATCTACATGGTTATTTTCAGCCAGAGTCTTGCACATCCATAGTTTTGGGTTAGAAAATATAAGCCCCAGGTGAAATGCATTTGGAGGCTCTCTGCCATCTGATGTGAAGGAAGACCCCTGTCACAAAATCATCTGTATGACCTACTTGCTTCTCCCTGCTAAGGAATTGTCCAGGACTCATGTAACAACTTCAAACTTAGGCACATTCCTCGAGCTGTGTGAGGAAGCTTGCACATTGCCTGACCACATTATATCTGCCTCTAGGCAGTGTTATCACTCCTTCCCTTCCATATGCTTAAGCAGAATTTTTACAAAAATAAATGAAATACATATGTACATTATGCAAAGAGTGTTCTTGAGCCGTGCTATATTTGGTTTTGCATGATACGTATCCAGCGTGTAGACCATTGGCACTCGGTTTTTAACTGTTAGAGATAAGCAGAGTCACAGTAAGCTATAAAAGAGTGTAAAATATGCAGGGCCTGATTCTCCGGCTCGCGGAGGCCCCTTTACATCATGCTGGCACCACGCTGGCGTCTAAAAGCAAGCGCACATGTGACTGGAATCCACTTTCAGGCCCTTTTATACTGCCAAAAGAGCTTAAAGTTGCTGAATTCAAATGAGACTCAGATGCTTGTAGTACAAGCCAGTAGCCGTCATTAAAAGCTTCGTTAATACTGCTGCCCCTCTGCTCCCCAGGCACTGGGGCGGGCAGCAGCAGTTGCCCCTTGGACACGGGGAGTCGCTGGAGGATCAGGGAGCACCATCTCTGTCCCCATCCCTGGATGGACATGGCATTCCCAGGGCTGGGAACAGCAGGATGAATCCACTGGTTGTCACCATGGGCTGGGGGATGTGGGGACAGGCAAGAAAGGGATGGGCAATCAGGTAGGGTGGAGCACGTGGGGTTAAGTGCCCCACTTATCCCAGCTGGTTCTTTGCCCAAACTGGGATCTGCATCACCCGCGTCTCCCTTTTCATGGCTGTTTTTTCTCCCTATAAAGAGCTGACACAGAACAAGCTGTATGTACAAGCGCAGGTACACCCGCCCATGGTTTTAATCATTCAACGCCAGCCAAAGAGGGAGGGACAGGAGCGCTCTGCTGCCTTCCTGCTTTCCCTACAGCAGCTGCCTCCACCCCAGCCCAGGTTGGATCCAGCCATCCTCCATGCAGGAGCTGGCTCCGCGTGCCTCGCCCCAGGGCCCAGACACAGCCGCTTCTGCAGCCAGGAGGGAAACCAGAGCTGCTGGCTCGTGACTGGCGCATAGATCACCAGTTCATGACTCTCTCCTGTGAAAAAATAAAGTTCACTTGCATTTAAAGTGCTGGGGGAAAGGACTTTTTTTTCTTTCTTTTTTTTTTTTTTTTTTTTTTTTCCATCCCCAAAGTCACATGTCCAGTCTTTTTTAAACCTTCCTGGCTATTCCCCCATGCACCAGCTCCCTTGGCTGGCACTGGGGTATTCTCAAAGCTCGGGTAGGAGAGTAAACTCTGCATGTATAATTTATCCATTGTAAAGGATGCAAAATCTACTGGGAACAGGAGGGGATAAGAAAGAGCGAAGACACTTGTGGATGCCAAGAATTCCAAGTGCCAGACCTTGCTAGCGCTCTTCCAAAATGGAGAGTCCTACACGGCTCCCGTTTAGCTAGAGCTGAGCCTAGCCTTGCCTGCTGTGTTGAGATTTGGCAGGCTGCAGCTCGCCATTGTTGTGAGCTCTCATCCAGGCAGCAGTGCCAAGCCTCCCCTCCGGCTGCAGCCCTTCCAGCACCACACACTAATCCCCTAGTATCTGCCTCTCCCAGATCCGGCAGGGGCACCCTTCAGAGATGGAGAGGGAGAGGGAAACGTCCTCTCCACAGAGACCCCTCTCCCAACAAGCTTCACGAAGCCCTGTTTGTTCACTGTAACAAATTGCCACTATCAATACAGCAGAAGCATTACAAATGTGCAGAGGGGAAACATGGAATTTTGTTCCTAATCCTCCCTATTGGACTAACCCAAGGGCCCTTTCCAAAGCAGGCAGTGATGCTAAACACCATGGGTGCACTCCCATGGCCCACAAGGCCCTAGAAAGGGGTCCCACTGCATTGAGCAGGGCTCTGCTCACCCCGTGCACCAAAGCAGGGCAGCTCAGCACCAGCTCTCTCACTAACTCGGGTGAGGGGCTGTGCAGCAAAGCCAAAGAGCCTCATGGCATTTCTGAAGTTTGCAGTTTCTTCCCTGTTAGCCTGCCTAGTGAGAGCTCATAGGAGATGTAGGTCACTCGCTCTGCCCAGCTGCCCCTTGGACAAAGTCAAAGCAGCACCACAGATGCAGCTGTTTGCAGGATGTACATCCCAGCACCGCCAGCAAGACCAGGTCAGCAGCAACGCACTAAGAGGCAGCCCCACAACACTTTAGCCCCTGTCCCCATTGGCACCCATCCACAGGGCCATCACAGGAGCCCACTGCCCTTTTCCCTCAGTGGGGGCACTCAGGGCCCTTGAAGCCCTCATGCAAGACAGGACTAAAGGAGGCCACAGTCCCCAGGCACCCACCAAGGGGCCACCTGATAGCCTCCAGACCATGTCTGAGATTACCCTCCCCAGGGCCCACCCTTCACAGGCATGGAAGGGTTCAGTACCACGGTTGTGCAATTGCTGTGTGTTTTCTTTTTTAACACCATTCAACACTGGGATCGAACAGGATTTTGCAAAAAGTAAATTTTGCAAAAGCAAGAATTAAGCTCCAGATGTTGTCCTTGCACCCTGGCTGCCATCCCAGATAAATCCCTGAGGAGGGGATGCAACAACCAAGCTGGTCCCCAGCTGTGTATGAACTCCATCTAGGAGCAAAACTGGGTCCAACTCACTCAGCCCTCCTGCTCAGCCCTCTGCTCATTTCTGCAGAGAGGCTCTGAGCTTGGCCTTCTTTGCAGGCCACAACATGGTCTTGCCCATGGCATGGAAAAGTGCAGGCTTCTCAGTGCCCCGACGCAGAAAGGCAAAGGGCCAGTCATGGGTGCCATGGTGTTTCAGTGACTCCAACTCTATGTGGAGACAACCCAAACCTGACTATGTCAGAAAAGCTTCAGGAACTGGTGGGGCGCACCCACATATGTGCCCCCTCGGCACCATCAAAGCCCTTGAACTCAAGCAGGATGGAAACTGCATGTGAGTGATTTTCAGAGAAAAGCACTCCTGTTGCAAAAGTTAGCTCAGAGCACATGGTGCCAACCTGCATCCATAGATGCTTGAAATGATATGACCAAACTGTCGCTACTCCGACTGCTGGGGTTGGTGTTGGCTCCAGACTACTCCAAAGCATCTCTGTCTTTCCTCCTGGAGGGGCAGGAAAGCACCTTGACCTCCCTGTCCTAGCAGGAGCTAAAACTGCCCTTTTCGTCCAATGTGATCACTGCCTCCCTTCAGGAAAACATCTGATTTTTACAACACCCCATCAAGATTTCCCCAACTAGGTGTGCTGGAATGCCTTTAGCCACAGCTGTGCTCCATGGACCTGCCGGTCAGGGCATGCCCAGGTGTTTTGACAACTCATGGGGAGCTAAGCTGCACCTCTCACACCACACATAGCCCAGGCTGTGCCCCATGCCTCTGTCCCTGCCACGGTGCTGGTGCCTTATCCCCAGGCTGTGTTGGGGTGGCTCCCCTTCATGTGGTGCCAAGGACAGTGAGGGACCCCATGCCCAAAGTACTTCACTTCAGGGCTTCTCTCCAGCCTTGCTGCTCTTACCATGACACCTGGAAAACCTTTTATTGTTTTTCTGCTGAGTGGCTTCAAAGATTTTACCTTCACATCCCCATGTTGACTGTGGGAGTCAGTATTTCTGGACTGCACATCTGTTCTGTCCTTACCAGGGAGGCGAGGCAAGGCAAGACAAGGCAATGATTCTTTTTTGTCCTGTGTCACTTTGATGATCAGAAGTCTATGAAATAAGCAGAGCAGCACCTCTGATGCTAAACTCTGTATTAACTTGATTTACTCCAGCTTCCAGTGAGACAGAAAAAGGGACTTAACAATTAAAAAACCCCTTCTCCATAAAGAAAAACAAACAAAAGCAATATCAATGTATCAAACAGCTGTCTTGAAGGAAGGCAGTCTGTATCCTTTGGGGAAGACAAAGCACTATCGCTACACAGCCCGGCTGAACCCTCAATTGCAGGCCATCAGATACCATACATCTCCAAACTTTCAGAAGTGAAGGGGGGTGGTGTGATGGGAATAGATAACACACAAACATCACAGGCTGGGCAGAGCAACAGAAAGATGATGTTCGGCTCAGCAGTGGAATATTTCTGTGAGGCTGAGAGGCAGTCATGTGCAGGACGTTAGCAGAGCAAAATAGTTCTGCAGCAGACACTGTGGGCTCACAGCTAAGGCAAGCTGACTTCATCTAACAGTTAGGAACCAAACAACCAAGCTTAAGTTTGTTTGCAATTTCCATTAATAGCTTATGAGAAATCAAAAAACTTTGACAAACTCTTTAAAGAGAGGAGTAACCAATAAAATTACAAAAGAGACCAGGCTACAGAAATAGGCTTTTGCTTGCTGACTTGATAGAAGGCAACTGAGTATCTTCTTGTGCAGAAAACAGACAATAAATGTCATCTTGAGATATTCTCCCAGATGTTGGCTAAAGTTGAGTCTGTAATGGGAGCTATTGAAAACTCTGTCGTAACTGTTTATTATACAAGCTGCACTTCAGAGCAAAAACTGTCCTGAGAGTCTCATTAGTGTAATGACTAACAGTAAAAACAGTGCACAGAGAGGGGGAACCACTCTCAAAGGGCAGCCCGCAAGTGGTGTGCTGCACTGGTTTGGTGAGGACAGCCTTGCCTTATGCAGGTCAGCTGGCCTAGGGAAATTCGTCCCATTGCAGAGGGTGTGGTGGATTTTGTCCAGGCAAGATGGGAGTGGGACAGACAGCCCTCCAAAGCTGGGACCACTCCTGTCACCAGGGAGCCAATCCAGCAGGTCTGTGCAAGCCTGGCTTGACAAAATATGCAGAGGGATGGGGAGCAGGACTCCTCTTGGCCGGGGTGGGGGGGGGGAGGGGGTGAGTTTTTGTGGTAGCCCATCATAGGAGATAGGCCTGGATACTTTGCAATCCCAGCAGCAGCTGCCAGGGAGGTCCTTGGCTAAAGCCCTCAGTGCCCTCCAGGGCTCTCTGCTGCTCTGGAGCCCTGCATAGCCAGAGCTGACATGGGGCTGGAAAGCTGAGCATCCTCACCATTGCCATCTTCTTGGGATGCAAATGTAGCGTATGTTCATTCCCAAATGCACAAGAGGAATATTTACTGATCGCAAAGCCTTTTTGTATAATGTTTGACTGACAGTTTATAATTTCTATTTAGTGACACACTGTTATTCAGATTTCCTGTGTTACTGATAAGCTTAAAAACAAAAAACAACACACACACACACAAAAAAAACCCCTATCACATTAATTGCCTTTAACTATAACTTTGTATAATAGTAAGCCATTATTTTTTGTTCTACCAATTCTATGCTGTGCCTTGCTTCCAGGCAATATTCATTGCAACCACCTCTTCTTCTTCTGCTGGTGTATGTGCGTTAATGTAGCACAAACACTGAGACTCCCAGACACATCATGATCAGTGTAGAAGTGCTAAAGGTTAGAAGGAAACCACAGAGCCCACATCTCCTGTTGACCATTCCTGAAGACTACCAGTGTGAACATCCAGTAGCCAGGGAAGATTCTGCAGCATCTTGTCCCTTACTAGTGAATTTCTAGATCCATTTATGTGTATGTGAAAGTATATGTACGCATGCACAGTCCACACATAACCCTCACAAACACATATTTATTTACAAATATATACATATACTTCAGTTAATTTTATTCCCTTCTGATCAGGTCAGGCGTAACCTCTCATGTTTTTGAGTTTAGGGACTGGGGCATTTAAGAAAATACCTTTCAGAAATAACAACTAACATTTTTCTTGTTCTATCTCACATGTTATTCAGCCCATAATCTCTAGCAATCTAAGCACCAAATGTCACTAATTAGTACCAGGGTTTATTTTTCCTTTTTGCACCAAAAAAAATTTGTCATTATTATTTTGTCCCTAAGCAACCATCAACTTTTATTTCCATGATGAATTTCTCTGTCTCTCAAGATGACATCTGATGCGGCACCTCTCTGGGACAGCAACAGAACCACCTTAGTTAGAAGATGGCCTTTGCCAGTGCTGAGATCGCCTGCCTCCACCATGGGCACAGCAGAAGAGGACCTACTGCAGAGGCTTCCCTTGTGGTTGTGCTCAGCCATGGTCATGCCAGGTCAGTTTGGCAGTGCCTGTGGGGCTGCCAGAGGTCACCTGGTTTATGAGGTAGCAGCCACCATGTCCAGTCCCAGGACCCTTCATGCCGTTGCTGATGAAGCAATCCAGCCCCAAGGATTTTTGTGGGAAGTGTTTCATGCCTTCCTCTTGCTCCCCCCCAGCATGGCTGCCTCCCTTGTTGTACTCCAAAGGAGGAGGGAGACTCCTTTCCCCTTTCATCCCTTGGCCACAGATATGTGAGGGTGGTTGGGCAGCTGTCAGGGACCGGACCAACACCTGCATGCCAGATCCATCCGGCTGCACCCGTGACACACCATCCATCTGCGGCACTTTTCATGTGCTGCTGCCAGTTGCTTTCCCCCTGGGGCCAGATGTGAAAGAAGCAGGGGCCAGTGAGAAGAAGGAAGCCACCGTTAAATTTTCAGACAACACTTTGCTCCCTTACTGATTTCCTCCTGTCTGCTCATACAGGTCAGGGATCACAGCTAATGCAACCCGAGGGTGGCCAGTGCCGATGAGGCCAGGCAGTGCTTGGCCAGCCGCAGCAGAGCCTGGAGCTGAGCCATGGTGCCAGGGCATCCCTAGTAGCTCTTTCCAGGCTGGCAAGGGCTTCCCGTATGTATAATATGGACGAGACTCTTGGTGCTGGCTACTCACCGCTTTGTGTGACCCAGGCACTCAAGGGATTTACTTGCATTTTGTTTTCCTTGCCTTGCCCTGTTTTATACCCAGGACAGTCAATGCCAGAAGGAAAACTCCCCTCAGCTTTGCAGGGATTGGGGCTAGGCTCTGAGCAGGAGGCAAGGGGAGAAGCAGATCATGGCTTCTGAATTAATTTTGGAGTATCTCCCTAGCTGGAAACTGATACCTACATGATTTTCCTCATTTTCAAAGTCTCCATCCATGACAACAGCTTAGCAGGAAATGAAACAGCATTTGAGCAGGAGTGTGCTCTCAGGGAGCTGGTGGGAAAACTTTTTGTGACATGGCTGAAGGCACAAGGAATTGCATCATCTGCTCTTCTCCACTTCCAATCCATCTCCCTAGTGGCTCCTTATCCCCTCTGAGCATGCTGCCCCAGAACATCCAACCCTGCTTCTGCATGCCCTGCCTTGACAGATGAATAATAAGGTGAGAGTTTGAAAGACCTGACTGAAAAGGACACTTTTAAAAAATAAAACTCGAGAAATACCAACCAGGGAAGGGGCTGACCTTGGTTAGTGTGAGCCATTGCATGCTCAGATTGAGGCCTGACCTCTGATGAAGGTGACCAACTCCCTTGCACTTGGGGGTCCCTGACCCACCACCCGGCACACACGTGGCCACTCTCTTGGCTTGCATCTCCCAGGGTGGCCAGTCTCCAAACATATACCACTTGCTTGGGCACGTGTCCAGGCAGCCTCACAGGGCCCCATGGAGAAAAGAGAAAACTCCCAGAAAAGTACAAGATGCAAAATACTTGGTGGGAGCCCAGGCGAGCAGTCACAGCGTGACTGGCAGTGTCACCATGGCCTTACTTAACCCTGCTCAAAGCAAAGCTGGATGGTAATTAACAGAACACCCTGTGGCAGTAATGCCAGCAATGTTGCTGCCACTGCATCTGCGGTGGCAGAAGATTTTATAAAGAAAACAGTGTCGGCTGCTTCACTGCATTTGCCACAGCAAAGGGGTTCACCCGTCACTACCATAACCCTACAATCCACCTCTTGCCACGTGCTGGGGCACAGCAAGGCATCTGCAGGCATGGAGTCCCTGAGAAGGACAGCTGGGAGCAGCCAGAGTAGCACCTATGAGGCTGTTTCTCCCCTAAAGGGAACCCTCAAGACCTCAGTGTTTTTCCAGAAACGTATCCATCACCCAAAAACTCTGCACCCTGCTTCTGCTTTACAATCAAATGTCAGGAAAATTCCTCTTCCTACCACCCCTGCCCTGATTGGAAAACTTCCTTCTCTGTTGTTCTCTGCTGTGCTTCCCAAATGACCTTTGTTTTTCCCCTTTTCTTTAAATACCTGCCCCAGTTGCCTCATGGGTCAAATGTAAGCCGACCAGCGCCCATGTCATCATGCACCCATCTTAGCTCTTCCTTCTCCTCATCATCATGCAGAGCGTAATTTTCACCTGTTATTGAAAATTCAATATTGGGAGATTTTAATTCCAAAGATTTTCTTTTTTCAATAGAAAAGTGAAAATGAATCTCGGCAGGATTGCAGCAGAAATGTTGCAAATGAGCTGGTCACATAATGACCAGTTCTCCCCTTATGGGGAGAGAGGGAAGGAAAAGAGGGAGGAGGAAAAGGACAGAATGAAGGAGAGGAATACATAGAGATGACCCTTCCAGGAAAGGGCTTAAATAGTGAAGGTGAAAAATAAGACAAGCAGCAAAGATGCAGGTTTTTGGGCTGCCCTGCACAACCCAACAGAAAATAGTGGTGCTCACTCACTGCCCCATCAGTTGGCTGGACCATATCCCACTGCCACAGTATCCCTGATCACCCTGTTTACTTCAGCACTCATGTGCCAACAGCTTAGTTTAGACCACCTGAGTATCAAGACACACACACCCCTCCCCTAAGATTTTGTAGTCATTCTATAACATGTCTGTAAGCTCTTGTCAATGCCATCCTTATTAATTTGAGTAGGACTTTTACTCAAGGTTACTTGGATTAATTAAAACAATGGAAAAGTGATGTTAAAAAAAAAAAAAAAAAAAAAAGAAGTCAAATAACCAATGTTAAATATGGGCCTGCTTTCCCCATTATTTCTAACAAAATAGCCCCTAATAAATATTAATGGGTTGCTTTCTGGTCTTCTGTGTAGCTGGAAATCTCACTGGATAAAGGGCATGGTGCTAGTCCTTCATTAGCCATGAGGACATGCTATGGAGGATAGAGACAGCTCTTCTCAGTGATGTCCAATGATAGGAGAAGGGGCAACAGGTGCAAGCTGGAGCGTAGGAGGTTCCATGTAAACGTAAGGAGAAAATTTTTCACAGTGAGTGTGACAGAACAGTGGTACAGGTTGCCCAGGGGGGTTGTGGAGTCTCCTTCTCTGCAGACATTCAAAACCCACCTGGATGCATTCCTGTGTGACCTAACCTAGGTGACCTTGCTCTGTCAGGGGAGTTGGAGTAGATGATCCTTCGAGGTGCCTTCCAACCCTACCATTCTGTGATTCTGTGATTTTGTCCCCTAGATCTAGAGCTTTAATAAAGACCTGTCTCCTACCCATATCAAAATCTGCAGTCTCTCTGTTTTGCATGGACAAACAGCCATCAGTTTGCACACAGCAAGGTTAAAACAAAGGTTCCCATCTTTTGCCTCCCCCTCTTGCAGATATCTCTGCACAATGCAGATATCTCTGTTCCTCTGCACAACCCTGTCCCTCCACCCAGACACCCACCATCCCTCCATCCGTCTCTCCGTGGAGTCACCTGGGCAGCGGCTCCTGCGGGTGCCTCCCCCGGGCTCACATCCAAGCTCACTCTCTGCTGCTTGCACATTCTTTCTGCATAACATCTCTGAGATATGGTCTTCCTTACCCATCTGTACAGCTAAAACTCTTGTCAAGACTCTCAGCATTTCACATCTCAATTACTGTAAAATCCTTCTCCTTGCTTGGCAAATGCAGCCTCATCCAGCGCTTCCTACTCCATCTCCCTGCCCAGCCACTACCATACCCGCCAACCACAGCTTAAAATCATTTATGCTCCAAAGGATCACACACAAACACCTCCTGTGAGTTATTTTTCTCACCAGCCATGACAAAACAAGGTGAAGGTACAAGCTCCCACCTGGATGTGATTTTACAGATGCATCCCTTGATGTTAGGAATAGCAAGCACGAAACGACTTACACATCTCACCTGAGATTTTTTATTATTATTATTATTTTATCTCACTGAGATAAAATAATGCACCTGGGGCCAAACTCAGCCATGAAGTATCACTGCCATTAGTTCCCCTGGCAATGCCACGAGGGCACCAACTCTACCTCAGAAACCCTCTGTCCCTCTCCTGCCCTCTGTGGCTCATCCTTGTGAGCAAGTGGCATCCTCCAACACTGACCTGTCTCTAACCCGGACACAAGTTTATGCTTTTTGCTGAGTGGAAGTTTTACCAGCCCTGTTGCTGTACTGGGTGCTTTTAATACTTACAAACCTTTTCCTGTTGCTCTGTACATGCTCATCTTTTCCTCCTTCATCCTCTCTTCCCAGAGCTGCTTTTCTTCTGCCTTCCCTTCCTGCTGCTTCTCTCTTTCTCTTCATCTCTCCTCCACCCTGTGAGGAAGCCTGGAGCTGGCTCCCACATTTTTTTCTCAGGTCTGTGTGGCATTTACTTGGTGTTTTCTATTACGAAGATGACAGCAAACAGAGTTTAAATAAATTTGGCTTTAGATGCACTAATGAAAAAATAATGGATTTAATACTGGCTTCACGATTAAAAGAAGAACATTAATGTTTAATGTTTAAATAACACATCTTCATAATAATTCCACCACTTTTCACATAGACAACCCACAGCAAATGCCTTGAGTAAGGCAATAAAAAAAACCAAAAAAAAAACACAAAAAAAACCCACCAAAAACCAAAAAAAAAAATAAAATCCAAAACACAACCAACCAACAAAACAAACTGTAATGCTATCTGCTATTTCAACCCTTCCTCAACTGTCTTTCCCAGTTTACACAATGCTCTTTTACAAGGAGAAGTGAGACATTTTTAAGTGACATTTTCCCCTTTCCTCTGCCACCACAAAAGGTAAGACTATTAGATTTCAGATCATAGTCCTGGCTTCTTAAGCCTTTTCAAGACTGAGGATATGAAAATGTTATGCAAACTAGTTGCCCTTTAAATGTATCTTTAGGAAAAAAAGCATTCAACAACATCTCGCTGAAGAATGATTGAGTTGACATTTCATCTTCAGCACATGCTGCCCAGGTACAGGTCTCAAAGGAAAGCTCAAATGATAAACACTGGCTCCAGCATCCATAAATTGGTGATGCCTCCCCAAATTACTGTATTAAAGGGATTTCTGGCCTTAAAATTGAACTCTGCCCTTCAGTGTAGGCAGAGCATCAACCCACCTGGATCTAGACTCCCCATGCCCAGGAGCACCCTCCCTGGAAAGGGCAAATCCATCATGAGTGCCAACACTTTGGGGCAGATGTTAATAGTGATGCTTGGCCTCAGGCGGATCTGTGGGCTTGTTCACTCCCTTTTTTCACTTCAGCCAATGACCAAGACTTCTGTATGTTCATTATTCATGAATAACCCTTTGAGTACACAGTACTCTCCCTGATGCAACATAAAAAATTTGAAAAAAACACATCTCACAAAGGAAGAAACATTGATTACCTTGTATTGCCTGGATTGGCCTCAAGATCCTTTTGCACATAAAATGAGAATGATTACTTAAACTGAGAGCATTTAATTGGAGAAAGGATTCTCACTTCAGTAAATCTCCACTTATAAAAAAGCATGACCAGCTGGATAGGAAGAAAACAAATCACATGCGCTGTAATCCAGAGGAAAGAAACCACAGTGCTTCCAGATGCATAGTACAGGAAAATACTTAAATAAAAGCCCTGGAAGGAGACATCACAGTTGAAGCAGGTAAATAAGAAAGCTCTGTTGATGTGAACTGAGAAATAAAGCAGAGAAGGAAAGCACTTAAATATAAAAAGTCATCAAAGAAGTAAGGTGTCTGCCTTGATCGTATTTCCAGGCAGTTTCTGGGACATTTGTCCATGCAGTTTTCCTGCTTTCAAATCTAAATTCTGTAGTACAACCACCGCTAGACAGGAAGCAATGGACAGCCAAAACAGGACACAGACGTGACTTCTCAGGCCAGACCACAAAGCATCTCCTGAAATTGCTGACTAAAATGGCTCAGTGCACTTCACCTGGCACATATAACCAGGTAAATGTACCATTAGAAAAAGCACTGGGACGAGACTTCCTCAGCCTCAGAGCCGGGGCCCCAGCATGCACTAGCTGCCCCATGATCCTGTACACCATGAGGTCATGTGTTAGGGTGCTATATTTCCTAGATAAAAGATGTTATTAGGATCAAGAATGTTTTTCTAAGAGCTGCCATGTCTGGACAGTCATGGAGTATGTATGCTGAAGGTTAATGTTGGTTTTAAGCATTGGCCTTCCTGGAGCAGCTCAGAGAACTGTTTGTATGAAGCTAATAGCTTCCAGATAACACCCTTCAGGTGTCACTGCCAAAGTCCTGATGTCCTCATCCAGCTGGAGCCTTCTTACTGATGGCTACCACACACCCTCGGACTCTTGAGGCTGCAAGTGGTCTAATATATGGCTAATATCCTTCTGTCTTGCTCTTTGCAGCATTATCCTTTACCCAAATGTCTTTTTGTTTTTGCAGCCTTCCATGAACCTTTAAGTTTTCCAGAAACTGGGAGTACTTCTTCCTGCAAATCATTGTGCCTTCAGCTCCCAGCAGAGCCAGTATTCCCCCCGGCCCCTAGCCAGGCTGATAGGCTCTGGCTGAGGGCCATTCCAGTGGGGTGCAAGGAAGCACCCTGCTTGGATTGCAATCAAGTGGAGAACATGCTGTCCTGTTAGGCAGTTGTGCATGACACAGCACAGAGGGTCCTGCGGTTCAAACTGCAGCTGCAATTCAGATCACAAGTAAAAGGAATATATTTTTCAAGGGGAATCAGTAACACACAAGCCCTGTCTGCACTATGACTAATTCCACTCCCTTGGCTATCATTTCCTCACTGCCCCATCTGAGAGATCTTCAGCGAAAGGAAAGCCTCGTATTGAGTTCCTTAGAAGGGCGATGTGGGGACACGTGGTGATGCTGAAGAAACTTGCTTCCATGCTGAATGGCAGTTTTGTAACAGGCTCAGATTCTCACCAGTCTGTATCTCATTCAGCAGCAGTGTTGCAAGTGCAAGATAAAGCCTTTTAACTCAGTTTTCTCACTTGTTTCCAGAAATTTTCACTGGTGGCAAGTACTGGGAGAAGGAGATGCTGCTTCCCTGCAGGGGCAGGTGATACCTGCTAGTTTAGGATGGTTTCCATTAGCATACGGGGCCAGGAAAATGTCAAACTAGAAAGGAGAAGAGGAATGGCCTCAGATGCACTCACTGAACTGCTCTGGTAGGAAAAGCATTTACTTCATTCAGTTGCTTGTCACAGCTTTTTTTGTGTTGGTGCCATACACAAATATGCACTCCGAGCAGATTTTTGCACACTTTTGCAGGCCCTTTGCCTTGGGTACGAGAACCTGGACTGGGTGTCAGCATGCGATGGGAGTAAACAGGGTTTAATCCAAGAACTTTATACTGTAAGTTTGTAAAAGAGCTTCACATGAAAGCCTACATTGTTTGGAAGTGCTAGACATTTTCCTGTTCTAAAGTTTCTAACAGGGAACTTCTGCTGGGTTTTGGATTCAGGTCTTGTCGGTTTCCTGGCTGCCAAAATGACTTTTGTGAGGCAGATAAAACTTGGAATAGATCTGGTTCAACCTTTGCAGCCAGCTCCTACGCCTATGAAGTTTCTGAAACAAAACCCAGAGTCTCTGGGGGAGGAAAAAAAAAAAAAAAACAACACCTCCTGCACTCTGAATTGTCGTTCAGTTCTCAGTCATGTTTTATAGTTTGAAGTCATCACAGCCCTTAAAATCAGACAGTGAAATCCCTTTTTAAACTGGTCATTGCTTTAATTCTTTTTTTTTTCCCTTGTAAGTTGCGGTACCTCGAAGCGCTGGAATGGCGTGTGCATTGCGGGTCGCTAACAAAGAAACAAAGCGGAAAGCGGTGCGATGTGCCATCGCTCCCCGCTGACCTGAGGTTTCAGCAGCCCTCTTTATTCATCCAGGCACAGGACATTAGATGTGCCGCTGAGAAGCCGGCTGAAAATTCACCTTGTAGAACGCGGTGAAAAGAAAAAAAAGGAAAAAAAGAAAAAAAAACCCAAAAACAAAACCACAAAAAACCAACCAAACAACAACAACAAAAAAAAACCCAAAACCCAAACCAATGCCCATTAATTGCCTTGGGTGTTAACTTGCTTTGAAAAGCCCCGTTCACCCCCAGCTCCCCGGCCGCCGTCCACCCTGACCACGCTGCGCTGGCAGCCACGGTGACGGCGAGCGGGTGTCTCGGCGCTGCGGGAGCGGGCTGCCCTTGGGGGGCCGGCGGGGCGGCGGCGCTGCCCCGGTCTCGGAGAGGAAGGCGGCGGCGGCGGCAGCAGTTCCCTTGAGCGGCTGGCCCTCGGCACCCGCCCGCTCCAGCGCCCAGCGCAGTCCCGGCGACTGCGCCCGGCACGGCCTAACCGTGAGCGGCGAGAGACCTCTAGCGTCCGCCGGCGCGGCCCGCCCGCAGCCCCGCCGCGGCGCCGCGGCTCCACCTGCCGCCCGCCCGCCGCCGCGACGCTGCCCCCGCTCCCCGCTCCGCCCGCCCTGTCCCGGCCCGCGCCGCTCCGGGCTCCCGGCGGCGGAGGGAGTGCGGCCGCCAGGGGAACCGGGAGACACCGCGGCCCCTCCGGCAGTCCGGGGGAAGGCGGAGGCGGGGTTGCCGAGCACGCGGTGCTGTCCCTGGGAGATGGGACAGCATCTTACCTCTCCCCGCGGGAGGACACCGCCGGGGTGGGCGCAGTCACAGTCCGTAGCTTTGCGGCCTTTGCCCTCGACGGGAAACGACAAAGAAAAATTAAGCAACAAATTTGTTGAGTTTCTGAGGATGTCTCCTCTACCTCCCCTACCCCCTGCCAGCATCCAGCTCTCCACAGGGGCCTGGTACAAGCAATCAGGTACCCCAGAGGCCCCTCCCCACTTTTCATAATCAAACCACTAGCACCTCCAGTAATTGCCAGGCTGGGCCGATAGCCTCGGTATCCCAGGCAGGGAGGGTGTACGGATGCCCAAGACTGCGCAGCACCTTGTGTTTCTTTGGAGGGACAGCAGGAGAGTTTGTGCTCGAGCAGCTGCCATCACTTTGCAAAACTTTTAATACTCAGTCAATGTCCAAAGATCAAAAACATACTGGCATTTGCTCCAGGTGGCTGCTGAGAGGAGCTCTGGAGGCCTGTTGGCTTTTTCCTCTGTGGTTTAGTAGCATCTCATGTGCTCATGGGCTTCCTTGTCCCATCCCTGTTCCTGTCTCTGTCCCCATCCCCATCTCTGCCCCTATTCCCTGATGCATCCTCATCCCCAGCCTTGTCCCATGCCCTGAGGGCTGTGCGCAGAGCAGCAGGAGAGCAAAAGCTGAGGTGTTTCTTTCAAGGCAAACCCCAAATTTGCCTTAAGGAGTAGAAAGGCTGTATTAGTGTTAACTCCACGCATGAACTATAGAGCTGATGCTGCAGCAACCGTCCTGCTCCCTTTCTCCGGCATGTGCCTCACTCCACAGTGCAGGCACAAGCATGTTGCTTTTCCCAAAGATCAGGCCAAGGCCAGGCCACAGCAAACCTGGGCATGGGGTGTTGAAACCGCTTTATGCTCAGCCTCCACTAGCGAGCAGCCACTGCCGAAGCACCAGGAAGGCCAGCCTTACCGGAACCACAGCTTTGCAGGAACAGTCAATGGCTCAGTGTTTGGTTGCTCTAGAAATGAGAAGATGGAGGGGAGGCATGGTAACAAGGAAAAAAAAGGGGTGGTATTCCATGCTGGCTTGAAGCAGAGGGAAGTGGAACACACAGGCAGCAGCAAGGTGGGTGTCACCAAGAGAGGTGCTGCTTCTTGGGGTCAGCAAGCAGGCATCTACTGTGCTCACCCTTTTCTTGTGAAAGGGCTTTTAAACAAGACCTGTGGAGCAGGAAAGGTGCCAGTGATCTTTATCTAGGTTTCCCTGCCTTGCATATGGGTCAGTGGCAGTATTTGGGTACCTGCTCACCTCTGAACAGCACCTGTGAGATGCAGTTCCCTCCTGAGTGAGGGGGTCTGGTAGTTAGTTGGGGGGGGGGGGGGGGGGGCTACAAGGGTTGTGGTCTTTAAAATTGGGGGCTTTACAAAAGAGGGACGCCGGGGGGGCCCCCCAATC